>JAVKPL010009497.1:0-38188 GCA_032173675.1 Gastrolobium villosum
TGGGGTTTCTGATCCGCCTGTTTGGTTGCAGGGAAAATTGAAAGAGGAATTTTTTCTTTCTCTCTCTTTTTTTTTCTTTATTTTCTTTTTGTGTTTTTGAAAATTGTTTTCTGAGAAATCAAAGGGTTCGAATATATGTCCGTCAATCAATCAAAGTCCGATAAGAGCGACGCCGTGTACCGAAAATCCGGTCGATCCTCGAGCTTCAATCAGCAGCGAGGTTCCTACGGCAGAGGCGGAGGCGGCGGTGGCGGAGGGCCCGCGCCGTCGAGCACCTCGGCTTCATCACTCTCCACTAGCCGGAGGTGAGTAAGGGTTTGCAAATTTGTATGTTTTTTTATTTTATTTTATTTTTAATTTCTGTTCTTGTTTTTTGATGAATAATTTGTATGTTAGGGTTTGCAAATTTGTATGTTTTTTTATTTTATTTTATTTTTAATTTCGGTTCTTGTTTTTTGATGAATAATGGGTATCTGGCTTTGTTTTTGTGACACGTGGTTTGATGATTTATTAGGTTTCTTTTTTAATAACACAATTACGAGTAGTTTAGTTCTTTTTCTTTTTTGCTTTTTCTTTTCTTTTCTTTTTTATTGATTATGCATGTTGCTTGTTCTAGTTTTAACAAGAGGTCTAATAATGCACAAGGTGGGCAATCTAGGGTAAACCCTTCCCAGGTGAATACAAATGAGTCTAATATTGCTTCTTCTGCCCGGATCAATCAGAATGGTACCCGTGTACAGCCGCAATCACATGGTAAGCTTTAGGAAGATTATTTATTTATTTATTTTTGTAAAAAAAACGAGTGTGATTCTTCTCTTCAGGTGGATTTTGGTGTCTGGTTGAGTTGTTGAGTAGAAATTTACTGCAGAGGAAGTTGTGGAAGATCCCTCCCTCTTTATATGTGAAGAATCTGCAAATGTTGCTAGTGTGATTGAGTGTTTGGTGAATTATGGTGTTCTTTATAATGTGATTCATTTGTTTACGTGGTATGATAGGAACATCTGATGGGCCTGTTACAAAACCATCTGAATCATCAGCTACACAGAGGAGTGCTAGAGTTGTTCCAAAAGCTCCAACTTCTCAACCGCCCCCCATGAGATCTGATTCAGCTGCTCCTTCAAGCCCTGCTAAGGGTATGTTAGTCTTGTAGGTTTTTGTTGTGGTTAACTCCTATTTTTGTGACTTTTGTAGCATGGATCATATTAAATGGTCTGGTTGCAAAATGATTTTCCTTATTAGCTATTAGTTGTTTGTGAGTTGTGAAACTGAAGTAATCTGAATGTTTATGTCTGTCCCAGTAGATGCATCTAAGGCATTCCCTTTTCAATTTGGATCCATAATTCCTGGCTTGATGAATGGCATGGCAGTAAGTTTCTTATATATTATTTGTTTAACATCTGATGTATGACATATTTTATGTAGGGTGGGTGAATAATTGATCATGTTCTTGTTATAATATGCAGATTCCTGCTCGTACGAGCTCAGCTCCTCCTAATATAGATGAGCAGAAGCGTGATCAGGTATGCACTTTTGTTATTTTTTTTACCCGCTTTTTCCTTGATGTTTGGATTATTATTTAGATATGGATGTACTGCCACTGCTCACTCTTTCCGAAGGAAAAAGATTTTTTTTATAGATTTTATCTTATGAAGAAAACCACTCCCCATTGAACCCCTACTAGCGAGGGTAGGGATAAGGGCAATTCTTGTACACATCTTTTCCCTTGCATATTTGCAAAGAGGCTCTGTTTCCCGGATTCAAATACTTGATCTTTCAGTCACAAAGGAGAAGCCTTATCACTGCTCCATTCTATCTTATGAAGAACTGGTTTAGAAATAGAATCTGAAAAAGGAGTGCCTTGTTTTTCTGTACTTTGCCTAGTTGAAGTTGACAGCTTGCTCTATGTGTTTCTGTTGCAATGAAAGTTTTTACTCGATGTCTAATTGCTTGACTTTCAGGCTCGTCACGACTCTTATAAATCTGGGCCTTCAGTGCCAACGCCTGTTCCAAAGCAGCAGCAACCACCTAGGAACGATGCAGGTGTCACTGAACAATCTCATGCCAGGGAGACTCATATAGGGACTAAGGCAAAAAAGGATCCTCAGCTGTCAACTTTGACCCCGGCAAGCCAGATGCAGAAGCCTTCTGTTGTTCCTGTAACTGGAATTTCAATGGCAACGGCATATCACCAGTCACAGGCATCTTTACAGTTTGGTGGTCCTAATCCACAGATTCAATCTCAGGGTGTGTCAACGACATCCCTCCAGGTGCCTATACCAGTGCCTTTTCCAATTGGAAATGCTGCACACGTTCAACAGCCGGTTTTTGTTCCAGGTCTTCAACCTCTTCCAATGCATCCTCAGGGGATCATGCATCAAGCCCAAAACATGAGTTTCACTTCTCAAATGGGTCATCAGTTGTCCAATCAATTAGGCAACATGGGCATTGGCATTAGCCCCCAATATCCCCAGCAGCAAGGTGGAAAATTTGCTGGTCCGCGAAAAACTACTACTGTGAAGATAACTCATCCTGAGACGCATGAAGAACTGAGGCTTGATAATAGGGCAGATGCATATTCAGATGGTGGGTCATCTGGTGCTAGGTCACATCCGAACATACCTTCTCCATCTCAACCTGTTAAATCTTTTGCGCCTTCCCATCCTATGAACTATTATCCACCCAGCTCATATAATACCAATTCTCTCTATTTTCCAGCTTCTAGTTCTCTTCCGTTAACAAGTAGCCAGATAACACCTAATTCTCAGCCACCAATATTTAATTATCCTGCGAACCATGGTCCGCAAAATGTGGGTTTCATGAATTCACAATCACTTGGTTCCCTACCAGTTAATAAAACTATTATTCCTGGCATTGTTGAACCGCCTATTCCAGAACATTCCAATGACGTGGCTAATGCGAAGTCATCAGGTACTTTGGGGGTAGCTTCCGTGACTATTAGGCCAAGTTTTGTGTCTGCTGTGGTGGACCCATTATTGTCCAATCCTGGTATTTCTGGTGGTCAAAATAAAGAATCCCCTAGTTCAGCAACATCTTGCGATGCTAGCTCCTCTGTGCCACCAAAAGGGGCTGAAACTTGTTCAGAAATCCCTTCACAACAGTCTAAGTTGTCCAGTGAGTCTTTAGTTTTGAGTTCATTGTCAAAACAATCCGCTACTGTAACTGCTGAGAAGCTTACTGCTACTCCCTTGATGATGCCTTCGTCAGCTGTGAGCGAGGATTCTGTCTCAGTCGTGTCTAATAATGAAGGCAGAAGGATCGAATCTCTTAGAAGTTCCAGCTCTTTGAAGGATAGTCAGAAGAAACCAGGGAAGAAAGGTCAATCACAGCATGAGGTATCTGAGTGAAATATATCTGAGTGAAATACTATTCACACACACACATTGATCTTGGTTTACTTAATATATGTACTTTTTGTTTTTCTCACAGGTCTCTTTACAGTCTCCTACAGTAGCTAATATGCCTTCTCGAGCTGTTGACTGTGGTATACCTGATACTGGAGTTTCTGAACCCATAGGAGGTAAAACAAACCATTCTGAGGCAATTAACACTGAAGATCTTCCAACATGTGACACAATACCTAGTACCATTTCTAGTGGTATTGAAGCGAAAACCAACTGCTATGCTGAAGTTTCTGCTTGTGTTTCAGCTGAACGATCTGGTGGTCAAGCTGCTGATAGTTTGAAAAATCATAGGCATGATAAGTTGGATGAATCATCCGAAGGTAAACTATTAAGGTGTTATGATAAATATGATGAACCAAATATTAAATCTGGTGGAACAGAATTTAAGCAAACAGAAAAAGATGCTGCAAATGTAAACACTGAGGTGTTAAACTTGAAAGCTGTACAGAAAGAACAGGATGAATCTGCAACTTGTATTGCAGAATGTGACATAACAGGTGATAATAACAGTACTTCATTGATTTTGATAGGAAAAAAAAAAAAAAATTTAAACCCGACTAGCGATGGAGGAAATCTACGCAGCCTTAGCCTTGCATAATTGCAAAGACTGTTTCATTGATTTTAGAACAGACTGCTCCGGGTTAAGTAGAAATTATAGTATAATTACTAATGGGTTTGTATCTGGAAATTTTGATTCATCAGATCTGAAGTTTGCTGATCCTCCTGAAACAACTTCAACGTATGTCATGGACAATTCTGAGAATGCCGGCGATGACTCAATGTCTCTTTCAGTGTCAGGTACCAACGATAGACCAATTTTAGAACCAAATAAGATGAAAACTACATCTAAAGGGAGGAGGAAAAGAAAAGAGATTCTTCAAAAAGCAGATGCTGCCGGGTCTACTTCTGATCTTTATAATGCCTACAAGGGACCCGAGGAAAAGAAAGAAGCTGTCTTGAGTTCAGAGAGCTCAGAAACTGCTTCTACTTCCGGAAGTTTGAAGCAGTTGCCCGGAGATGCTGCTCAGCCGGATGCTATAACAAGTGAGGATTGTGGACAAAGTAAAGCTGAACCCGACGACTGGGAGGATGCTGCTGATATGTCTACACCAAAACTGGTAGTTGATGATAAATCTCAACAGGTCAGTGATGGAGATGGAGGCACAGCCAAAAAGTATTCCCGTGATTTCCTTTTGAAATTTGCAGAGCAATACACTGATCTTCCTGAAGGTTTTGAAATTGTGGCAGAAGTAGCTGAGGCTTTGATGAGCACTAATATTAATAGTTCTCATGTAATTGAGCGTGATTCACATCCTAGTCCTGGAAGAAATCTAGATAGGGCAGGTGGGATGTCTCGGAATGATCGCCGTGGGAATGGTGTGATAGAGGAAGACAGGTGGAATAAAGTTCCTAATGCATTTTCTTCTGGACGTGGTTTGGATGGTGTTGGAGGTAATGCAGGGTTTCGATCTGGCCAAGGAGGAAATTTTGGGGTTTTAAGGAACCCTCGTCTACAGACACCTCTTCAATATGCTGGAGGGATCCTTTCTGGCCCAATGCAATCTGTGGGAAATCAGGGTGGAATGCAAAGAAATAGCCCTGATGGGGAGAGGTGGCAGCGTGCTTCTAGCTTCCAGCAGAGGGGTTTAATTCCTTCTCCTACTCCTCAAACTCCTTTACAATTGATGCACAAAGCTGAGAAGAAGTATGAAGTGGGTAAAGCGGCAGATGTGGAAGAGGTAAAGCAGAGGCAGTTGAAAGCCATCTTGAACAAACTAACTCCCCAGAATTTTGATAGACTTTTTGAACAGGTAAAAGCAGTTAATATTGACAATGCAGTCACTCTCACTGGTGTCATCTCACAAATTTTTGAGAAGGCTCTGATGGAGCCTACCTTTTGTGAAATGTATGCCAACTTCTGTTTACATCTGGCTTCTGAGTTGCCTGATTTCAGTGAGGACAATGAAAAGATAACTTTTAAAAGGTTATTATTAAACAAGTGTCAGGAGGAATTTGAGAGGGGTGAAAGAGAACAGGAAGAAGCAAATAAGGTTGATGAGGGTGAGGTCAAGCAGTCTGATGAAGAAAGGGAACAGAGAAGAGTCAAGGCAAGAAGACGCATGTTGGGTAACATCAGATTGATTGGAGAACTATATAAGAAGAGAATGTTGACAGAGAGGATAATGCATGAGTGCATCAAGAAGTTACTGGGTCAGTATCAGGATCCTGATGAGGAAGATATTGAAGCTTTGTGCAAGCTGATGAGTACTATCGGGGAGATGATTGACCATCCCAAAGCCAAAGTACATATTGATGCATATTTTGAAAGGATGAAATTATTATCAAATAACATGAATTTATCTTCTAGGGTGAGGTTCATGTTGAAGGATGCCATTGATTTAAGAAAGAATAAATGGCAACAAAGGAGGAAAGTTGAAGGTCCTAAGAAGATTGAGGAGGTACACAGAGATGCTGCACACGAGAGGCAGGCCCAAGCTGGTAGGCTGGGTCGTGGTCCAGGCAACAATCAGTCTGCTAGAAGGAACCCCATGGATTTTGGTCCAAGAGGGTCATCTATGTTGTCTTCTCCTAATTCTCAGATGGGTGGACTGCGTGGGCTGCCTACTCAAGTTCGTGGGTATGGTGGTTATCAGGATGCTCGTTTTGAGGAAAGGCAATCTTATGAGGCTCGGACCTTATCAGTTCCTTTGCCTCAAAGATCCTTAGGTGATGATTCTATAACCTTGGGACCTCAAGGTGGTCTTGCTAGGGGAATGTCCATTAGAGGATCAACAGCAATTTCTAATTTGCCGATATCTGATGTGCTTTCTGTCCCTGGAGATTCTCATAGAATGACTACTGGTCTTAATGGTTATAGCAATACATCAGAGCGCTTACCATATAACTCAAGTGATGATCTTGCATCAAGATATATAACGGATAGGTTTTCAGGTTCAGCTGCTTATGATCAATCAAGTGCTCCAGAGCGTAATATAAACTATGGTAACAGAGACTTGAGGAATTCAGATCGGAATCTTGACAGATCTGTTGCAACTTTACCTCCTGCTCAATTGCAAGGGTCAATAGTCTCCCAGAATGCTTCTTCAGAGAAGGTTTGGCCAGAAGAACGACTGCGGGACATGTCCATGTCAGCAATCAGAGAATACTACAGGTATTGTTTTCTTTTTGTGTGGTGTTTTTATCTTCTGTTACAGCTTTTGTGGCCAGTTTATACTCTTGCTGATATTCTTGAACCTACAGCTTACAATTTATTGTATTTAATTACAATCATGGGTATATTGGACATGTCCAATTTCTCCTGGGGTGGGAATCTTGTTCCTCGTTATTGCTTGAATGCCCTTTCTTTTTTACTAATAAGGTAAATTATTTCCTATGAAATAAAAGATTTTTGGTTCATGTTATGTTGTATCAAGTACGGTGTCTGTTCCCTTTCTTTGTGGATGTGTGAATTTCAAAGCACAAGAAATAACTTATCTTTCAAAGCATTTGAATTCCTCTATTGTTTAAAAAATAAAAATAACGTTCCTGAATTTTTAAATATTAAAATTAGACCACTATTAAGTTCTATTGTTTGTAAATAAGAAGGAAATACGGGTTTCGCATACAAGTGATACCCGTGGGCACACACAAATGCTGGATGGATACTGGTATGAGTATCAGATATGATACATTACAGTATGTAAATTTGATAATGTTTTATAAATGTAACATAAGGCAATATATATTAAATAAAATATTTATATCTACATCTGTAAAAACAAAATTAATTTATCCACATGTGATCATCCCTATCCTAATTCAATTTGCATGTACTCTTTCTCTGTATTGCTCCTTTTTCTTCACCATGCCTTTATCGTGTGCTTTACTTTACCCTGAGTCTTATCACGATGCCTTCTCCACTTTGCCACTACCCTCATCTACCATCTAAGGTTGCCGTCATGATAGATTGTTTGTAAGGTTGAATAGTGCTTCAATGGCTAATTTCAAAGTGTGTGTGTGTGTGTGTATATATATATGGCAAGCCACGGTGCAAAAGGCTTCCCTACTGGTGAGGGTAGGGTTTAGGGACAATTGTACACAGTCTTATCATTGCAATTTTGCAAAGATGCTCATTCCCAGACTCGAAGTTCCGGTCACAAGGAGCAACTTTAACGCTGTTTCAAGGCTCGCACTCATATATATATATATATATATATATATATATATATATATATATATATATATATATATATATGATCCCTTGACACCAGTGTCGAATTTAAAATTTGACATCTCATTTGAGAGCCATTAGATCAAAAAAATCAATGGTGTCACATGCTTACAAATCAGAGTCGTTAATCTTTTTTGATCTAATGGCTCTAAGATGAGGTATCAAATTTCAAATTTGACATTGGTGTCAAAGGATCCTACCTCATATATATATATATATATATATATATATCTGTGTGCGTGTGTGTGTGAAAAAATGTTTGTCCTTTTAAATGACAACTTATGTCATTTCACTCTCACAAAGAAGTGGGACCCACACCTTTTTTTTTGTCCACTCTCTCCTCCGTGATCTATCTCTTTCTCTCACTTAAAATGACACAACTTTACATCCTTTTAAATGACACATTTTTTCAATATATATATATATATATATATATAGGGTAGGATCCTTTGACACCAGTGTCAAATTTAAAGTTTGACACCTCATCTGAGAGCCATTAGATCAAAAACGATCAACGACTCTGATTTGTAAGCATGTGACATCATTGATCTTTTTTTATCTAACGGTTCTCAGATGAGATGTCAAACTTTAAATTTGACTCCGGTGTAAAGGATCCTACCCCTATATATATATATATATATATATAAAACTCTCCGTTAAACCCGACTAGCGAGCGTGGGGTGGAAGAAATCTTTGTACGCAGCCTTACCTTTGCATAATTGTAAAGAGGCTATATATATATATATATATATATATATATATATATATATATATGAGCTGTTATAGATTGTACTAAGTTCTAGTTGTGTGACTTCACCGGATGGGGGGCAATTTGAAGTGCAAGTTTTCAATTTCAGAGAATTATTGGTTATTGACATTTTTGTTTTGGTAGATTGGTCATGGACATTTATCTTAAGGGGCTTATGTGTAGTTTTTGATTTGACCCTTTTACATTAATGACATTTTAAACTAGAGAGACTTCTTAATGGCTGGCTGAATCTTTATGCATACATATGGGGTTTTTGGTTTGTTATAATTACATGTTAGAAGCCACTGTGATAATATGTTGAAGGAAGCATGAGATGTCGTTTCTGGGTACTTTAATAAACCTGTGTGTTTGTCGATCTTACAGCCTAGATTGAAATCCAGCTGGTTGGAGTTGTGGATGTGCAGTGAGAGTGGTAGTGTTTAATCCCCACAAATTCTCTCTCTTCCCCTCTGATAAGACTGGAATTGTAAATCAGAGTTTAAACGCAGCACTCAAGAACCTTTTGGCCCAGAAATCTGGATTTTCTCATATATTTATATCAACAGTACTTTAATTACAAATGCAGGAATTATAAATGACAAGAAAATAAACTACACAGTTGGTTGATAAATTCAGTGCAATTGAAGAGGCACTGATCTCTCCCAAGATCTCCCAAAATACCAACCTCCCCCTTCCCTTGCCCACTGCTGTTTATATAACAGCTTTCAGTCCCTTTTCCACCTCATCA
Organism: Gastrolobium villosum; assembly: GCA_032173675.1. Lineage (NCBI taxonomy): Eukaryota > Viridiplantae > Streptophyta > Magnoliopsida > Fabales > Fabaceae > Gastrolobium > Gastrolobium villosum. The sequence continues at coordinate 9,150 of JAVKPL010009497.1, forward strand.
TTCACACTATTTGCCTCAACCACATTCCCACGTTGCCTAACAGAATTACCCCCCATCAGCATGTGCTTCCCTCTCTCATCTGAGTCACCAATGAGCTTTATTCCTCTACAACGCTTTCTACTATACACCTTCAAAGGAGTCTTATCAATACTTCCCCCCAAAACCGTCACCTTGTCCTCAAGGTGAAAATCGGGAAACTGGGAGTTAAAAGTAGCAGAATCCTCCCATGAATTTTCAAAAGAGGGAAGGTGAGCCCATGTAATTAAAACCTCCACACGGCCCATAGGGTCCTTACGCCATTGAAGGACAGCCTCAGGCTGTGCTATCAACTCCCACTCAGCACTCAGCATCGGTGGTAGAGGCTGAACCATGTCAGTATGAGAGATGGCTTTTTTTAGTAAAGACACATGGAACACATCATGTACCTTACTATCCTCAGGTAATAACAATCTATAAGCGACAGCCCCAATGCGCTCCACAATCTTAAAGGGCCCATAAAATCTTGGGCTGAGCTTTTCGTTGTACTTCCTTGCTAATGAGCGAAGTCGGTACGGTTGGAGCTTGAGATAAACCAAGTCATTTACCTGAAATTCAACATCACGTCGGTGTTTATCAGCATTCATTTTCATTCTATTCTGAGCAATTAGCAGATGTTGCTGTAGCTCATGCAGAATTAGATCCCTATCTTGTAATAAGGTGGATACTTCATCAACAGGGGAAATAGCAAAACTTGAACGGAAAAGAGTAGGTGCTTCACAGCCATATAACACCTTGAAAGGGCTGGTACCAGTAGCGCTTTTGAAGGTCGTGTTGTACCAAAATTCAGCCCAATGCAACCAAGAAGACCACGTCTTAGGCTTTGGTGAACAAAAACACCGAAGATAATCTTCCAAGCAACGATTCACCACTTCAGTTTGGCCATTTGATTGTGGATGGTAAGAGGTACTGTACTTTAGTTTAGTGCCACTACAACGAAAAAGTTCTGACCAGAAGGCACTAAGAAAAACGCGGTCTCTATCACTCACAATAGAAGAAGGGAACCCATGTAACCTTACCACCTCTTTTATGAATAATAGCGCAACCACCTTTGCTGTATATGGATGTTTGAGTGGGATAAAATGAGCGTACTTAGAAAGACGATCCACCACCACAAAAATAGTGTCAAACCCCTGAGCCTTGGGCAACCCACCTATGAAATCCATGGACAAATCAGTCCAAGTATGTGTGGGGATTGGTAGTGGTTGCAACAGGCCTGCAGGAGACAACGTAGACACCTTATTCTGTTGGCATACATGGCAAGCAGCAACATAATCCTTGATTCTCTTGCGCATCCCTTCCCAATAAACCAAACTACTGATCCTTTTTAATGTCCGAAGAAACCCAGAATGTCCTCCTACATACGAATCATGAAATTCATGTAACACCAAGGCAATAAAATTGGAATTTTTTGCCAATACCAATCGGCCCTGATGAAACAATCTGCCACCTTGCAAACTGAATTCCGGATGAGCTTCTGGATTGAGCAACAAATCCTGAATGATGCTCTTCATTCTGTCATCTTCTAACAGCTCCTGTTCCAATACCGCATACTTGTTGACGTCCACACAAGAGAGAGAATAACACCGTAGGTTACGTGATAAGGCATCCGCAACCTTGTTTTCCTTCCCAGGCTGATACTGAATTTCGAAGTCGTACCCAAGCAATTTGGAAACCCACTTTTGTTGTTCCTCTCCTAAAATTCTTTGATCTGTTAAGAACTTCAAACTTTTTTGGTCGGTTTTAATGACAAAATGATGGCCCAAAAGGTATGGTCTCCATTTTTGAACGGCAAACACAATTGCCATCAATTCTTTTTCATACACAGACTTTTCCAACGCGCGAGGAGAGAAAGCTTGGCTGATATAGCTAATTGGCCTATCGTCTTGAGTAAGCACTGCACCGATTCCTTTGCCTGATGCATCAGTGACTACCATGAATTGCTTATCAAAATCCGGCATTGCCAAGACTGGAACAGAACACATGGCTTCCTTTAACGAATCAAAAGCAGATTGAGCTTCAGGGCTCCACAGGAAGGCATCTTTTTTTAACAAATCCGTTAATGGCTTTGCTATTTTACCATATCCTTGAACGAATTTCCTATAATAACCGGTCAAACCCAAAAATCCTCTTAAACCTTTGAGGTTTTTTGGGCTAGGCCAGTCAGCCATAGCTGCAATCTTGGAAGGATCAGCCCTCACCCCTTCCTGAGAAATAATATGACCCAAGTATTCAATTTGCTGCTGGCCAAAGCTGCATTTTTTTTTATTAGCCACCAATTGATGCTGTCTTAAAATACTCAGCACCGACCGGAGGTGCTCCAAATGCTCTTCTTCAGTCCGGCTGTAGACTAGGATATCGTCAAAAAACACCAATACAAACTTGCGTAGATGAGGTCGCAAAATCTCATTCATAAGAGATTGGAAAGTGGAGGGAGCATTGGTGAGCCCAAAAGGCATCACCAAATACTCATAGTGACCCTCATGGGTCCTAAAAGCAGTTTTAGGAATGTCTTCTTCCCTCATCCTTATCTGATGGTATCCTGACTTCAGGTCAAGTTTGGAAAAAATACTGGAGCCTCCCAATTCATCCAAAAGCTCCTCAATGACCGGAATTGGAAATTTGTCAGGAACAATCAATTTGTTTAAGGCCCGGTAATCAACACACACCCTCCAACTTCCATCTTTCTTCCTTACCAAAATTACTGGGCACGAAAAAGGACTGATACTAGGGCGTATCATCCCAGCATTGAGTAACTCAGACACTAACGATTCAATTAATGACTTTTGGTAGTGAGGGTACCTGTAAGGCCGTATGTTTGGCACTCCACTTCCTGGTTTTAGCTCAATGGCATGGTCATGTCGTCTGTGAGGTGGCAACCCTTTAGGCTGTTGGAATATGTCATCAAACTCAGCCAACAACCGTGAGAGGGCATCCCACTCCCTCGGAATAGCAGTCTCACCTTGAATCCACTGTGGCTCTACGACACACCCCTGTCCATCGTTCTTCATGGTTTTCAACATCGAACGAAAAGACGTCAGAGCCCCCTTTCTAGACAAAGAAGGATCTCCATGAAGAGTTACTTCGTTGCCTTCTGCCAGAAACTTCAACGTTAACTTGTTGAAGTCCGCTTTAATTTCCCCCAAGCCCTTTAGCCAATCCATTCCAAGGATGACCTCAGCCCCCCCAGCTCAAACACGAACAGATCTTGTTTGGTCAAAAGCCCTTGGATGCTCAGCTCCACTTGTCGACACACTCCTGTGCTTTCCACCTTGTGACCATTACCCAGCACCACTTTAAAATTGTAAGAATCTTCGACCGGCAACTTCAGCCTGTCCGCGACCTGTCGGTTGACAAAGTTGTGCGTAGCTCCGCTATCAACCAACATCGTCACCTTCTCTCCCATCACCGTTCCCCATAGTTGCATGCTTTGGTTCGAAGAGAGCCCTAAAACGCTGTAGATCGACAACTGTAGAGTCTCTCCTTCGTCCGCTCCGTCCGCTTCCTCCTTACCATCGCTCTGTGTAAGAACTTCCTCCGCGGTCAGATCCTCTTCCTCCTCAACAACCAATAGTTGTAGGTGAGCATTCTGGCACCGATGATTTCGATCCCACCGCTCACCACACCGGAAACAAAGTCCCTTTTTACTCCGATCTTGTAACTCAGCTTGACTGAGCTTACCTCCCCTCCTGTTATTACTAGATCCAGACGCATCGAACGTTCTAGAGCCTCCTTCTGCCCCTACGTTAGCAACACGTGTGGGGTTATGTGGCACAAAACGCTGGTCGTTTTGATTTGCCCAAGCAACACGTGTGTCAGTGGCTGCAATCGGATAAGCACCACTAACTTTTGGGCTTGGGAACTGCGATCCACTCAACATAGCATTGTGGGCCAGGTTGGAACGGCCCAACAGTTTCCCGCGACCCATATTGGTTGAGCCCAACCCATCCGCAACCCAAGAGGCATTTCGTCGCTCCAAACTCATCGTTTTCCTCATCATTTCTGCTAAGGAATTCACATCGCTCTGGAGAAGCTCCGTTCGAAGACTATGACAGATGCCATGCAACCAGATCTCTTTGAGCATCACTTCATCAGTGTACTGTATGGGGCTGATAATCCTCTCGAATTCCGCCCTGTATTCCGCGACACTACCGGTTTGCTTTAAATTCATAAGCTCCTGGTAAGGGCTTCCCGTCAACTCCAGTTGAAACCGATCCATCACATCTTCGCGAAACTCCTCCCATGAGGCGTTTGGATGACCGCGCTCCCACACAAAGAACCAGTTGAGAGCCGGACCATCCAAGACGACCATTGCCGCATCCACCTTCAACCGCTCGGAGATCTCGTTTACCCAGAAATAGCGCTCAAGTTTGTTGACCCATGCAAACACATCATCGCCACTAAATCGTGGAGGTTCCAGCCGTGTTTGTCGCGTTCCACCACCGTCATATCTTCCGGCTGTTGCACGTCGCGTGTCCGACTCAGTGGATTCGGAATTCCTTCGACCAGAACGACCGCGGCGAGGACTACCGTCTCTGGTACGCGGATTGCGCTGTAGCAACGCTAAAATGTCATTTAGTTGTTGCTCACTTCTGTCATGCCGTTCCTCTGCTAGTTCCTCGCTCCTTCTTAAACGCTCCTCCATCAACTCCAAACGATTGTCCATGTTTCTAGTAAAAACAGCAACACAATTTGTTTTTAATATAGGAAAATTTTTATAAGTGCCAACTGAATAATAACTTTTTCTAGTTTGCTCAAAGGGACTTGAGCTTTTAAAAATTATATTTCTAATTGTATGCTTAAATATATCAGCTAAATTGAATCCACCCAGCTTCAACCCTATGATTTACATCTCCCCGGTTTTGTATGATAGATCCAAGATACCTAAACTGTGTGACTAAGAAAAATTTCATATATTCCATTTTACTTTTGCTTAAACGAAATCCATGTGATTCCAAAGCTTCCCCTCCATAACTCAATATCTCCCACAAGAACAATATCATAAGCAAAAAGCATACATTGAGGCACTGGCTCTTGTATAAGTTGAGTAAGAATGTCCAAATCCAAAACCAAGGCAAAAAGATACGGGCTCAAGGTTGAACTCTGGTGTAAACCTATAGTTGTAGGGAAATCCTCCATGGCCCCATCACATGTTTCATAAAAGTTAAAACCCTATCATGCATATCCTTTATGGCTTGAACATAAGCAATATGAACTCCCTTCTTCTACAGCACCTTCCACAAGACTCCCTATTATAGGTCTTATCAATGAAAACTACATCCATATCTTTTCGTCTCCTCTGATACCTCTCCATCAAACCTTCAAAAGTTATATTGATTCCATGGTTGAACAGCCAGGCATAGAGCCAAATTGGTCTTTGAAAAGTGAGTTTCTTGTCTTTATCTCCAATCAATTACTCTCCCATAGTTTTTAGAGTATGGCTTATGCGTTTACTCTCTTTGATCAATTACTCTATCCCATAAAATCTAAGAAATTATGTGCTACCAAATATGGATAGCATATGTTCTTGCTAATTTGAAACAATTTTCAATTGCCATACCAAGAAGGCTCTAGCAAACCTTGGAGCAATAATAAGATCGCTCCTTTGTGATTAGAAGATCACGACTTCAAATTTGGGAAACAACACCTTTACAAAAATGCAAGGGTAAGATTGCATTCAATTGGCCCTCCCCCTACCCTTGCAAAGTCGAGAAGCCTTGTGCACCGAGGTTTGCCTTTTTTAATTGTCATACCAAACAAGGGAATCTTAAACATACCTTGTTCTTAGGTATTCAAAATTGGTAATCTTAAATTCCCACATACACACTGTATTGAATGGAAGTCAAAATTGCTACAAGTTTTAGTCAGAGAGAAAAAATAAAAACAGGGCAAAAAGTTTCTAGTGTAATACAGAAACTGAAAAAATAACCAAATAGATGGAGTTATATAAGTTATAACACAGAAAATAAGACTGGAGTTAAATGCGATGTAAAATACCTTCAATTCTGGCATCTTCACAAGTGACTTTCGCCTAGGTTTTGCATTTTCATGGTATTTCTTTAACTTATTCATGTGACTAGCATATCTTCGATCCAGCCAGCCACGAATTACTGCATGTAAAGGAAACGGATAAGCAAATCAAATTCAACACTCATCCTAAGGGTCAACACGACAGAAAATAAAACTATACCAACCAGATTGCAGTAGTATGATTGCATGGATCTCCTCAAGTTTTTTAGAATAAATGGTTATAGAAGACTTCATCATAACACCATATTTCCTTCTCGTAATTTCTCCACGAATAACTGCATTGCAACCAAATACGCAATTAAGAAATAAACAAGAACCCAAATTATTAACAATCACTTGTAACAAGAATTCTATAATTTGAGTCATCAGTTTAGGCATACGTTCTTGATTGAATGAGCATACATAAGGTCTTCAAATTATAGTTTAAAAGTAGAAACCAAACTGCACAGAGGTTTCTTATCAATTATGTTTTTAAGAAAATATTTACTTGACAAATCTTCATTAAAATGAAGAAAAATATGCATAATGCCTACAAGCAGTAGATGGTTTTGCTCCAAATTAAACTACTATTGATACTGGCAGTACATGATTGTAATGTTGCCACTTCATTCTTAAGTTCACTGAAGTGACTGCGAGCTTGATGACCACGGAAGCATTTTTGAATCCTAAGTATTCCCAGCAAAAACTGTTTTCTCTTATCCTCCAGTGCACCAATCTACAAAACCAACCAGAGCATAAGAATAACAAAATCAGAGAAACCACAATATGAACGAATGTAAACTCAAGGTAAAATAAGACTTAACAAATTCAGCATATAATTTAATATTCTGCCATGCAAAAAAATTCATGGTTCAAAGACAAAATACTCATTTAATAGGACAAATAGTTGATAAACTTTCAATGGCACATCAACTGGTATGTCAAGCCAAGCCAATTATGACCCAGATCTTTGACTTTTAACTCGATATGTAGTATACGCATAAGACTTTTTAAAATGCAATTTTGAGAAATGAAAGCATCAAATATGTCTCCAATGCCAAACTATGGACAGGTTAAATCCAAACTATATGATTCAGGTGGGAAAAACAAAAAGAAAGTAGAAAGTAGGAATTCCAGCCCTGCAAAGAAAACTTAGACGTATACCTGCCCCACTCGAAGATATAGTTTGGTGTAGCCAACTTGGTACATTTCAGAAGGGATATTAAATTTTTGCAAAACAGCAACTGAGATGCTCAATGGATCTTGAGGTACATTGGCCTCAGCAAGCAGAAACCCATACCTAGATACATTAAGGAACTGAAATCAATCCATCATTCAAGATGATCTAAAAACCATGAGAGGTTTCTCCTCTACCTTCTAGCAAACATTTGATGAGTCATTCGAGAAGGATATCCAGCCCTTGAAATTCTAACAACTTCTAGAATTCCACAACATCTTAGCTGTTGTAGGACATGGCCTTCATCATAAATTCCAGGAAGCTGCTTAGTATTTGGCTTAATGCAGCGAATAAAGTGAGCTGTGGTGCTCTCCAACTGATGCATCAACTTGAACAATTGACCCTAAAATTATGAAACTAGTTAGATTTATTTCCCTCAATTTATGGAATTTCAATTATTTTTCAGTAAACTCCTAAAATTCCAGTACTATGTTATTAAATAATGTAATTTTCAGAATAGAGTTTGTTGTCCATCATCATGTTTCTTTCCAAATCTTAATGAAGCTAAAGCAAATCAAGAAATGCTACAAGATTACCTTGAACTTTGTTCCAACACCCTGCTTCTGTGAGTCCAGTGTGCCAATGTGGAGGGAATTTGACTGGTTAAACATTTTGGAGAACAACTGCAACAGTTCACAATTAAACGATGACAGGAGTTGAACGGAATCAGAAAACAGCGCGTCTCTGTTCTTTTCTAGAAAGCCATTTGTATCATACAAAACCTAAAAAGGTCCAGATGTTAGTAAAATCACAAAAAACAAAATTCACTTCCATGGTGCAATTTACATAGCTATCACATAGCAACTTAACAACATGATTGCATGATGCATGATTGCATGCTTAACATCTGAATGACATTTGTCTCAAAATGTTTATAGGACCCAACATTTAGTGTTATATGTTATTATATTGCAGGCAAAGAAAGAAACTGAAAACTAACTCTTCCTAAACAAAGTAGGAAGTAGGAACTAGAAAGAGGGCACAACATCATTATGTTCTAGAACAACTAAATTATCATATTCAGAAACCCAGGCCTTCTGCAAATCACATTCTGCATAAGATTATATTCCAGATAACATGAGACAAACCATTAAAAAAGATCTTTGTACTGCGATTTATCAAGCATGTTTACACATTATATTCTAGTCCTCTACATGCAATATTGTGGAAAAGAATGCAAAATTTAAACAAATTAAACTGAATGATCAGTTCAAATTTAAAATTTAAAATGAAGTAGATTATGTCACAATTAATTTCCAGCTAGCGCTCCTTAAATACTGAGCAGAAACTAACCTCCCCTGCATAGTGACGAACACTGAAAGCTCTGCCACTTTCGCCTTTGAAGCAAGGATTAGCATTCAGGTTATTCTTAATTTTGTTGGCAAATGTTAAGTCAGAAGCCTTGGGCAAATTAGATTCCACATCCAACAAAGAGAGTAGACCAAGAGGATTCTGCATATTTTACAACAGATAACTTAATGGCCATACAAATCAGACAATAATATGAAAGCAGAGAACATTGGGACCTAAACACAATTTTTTCAAAAAATAAATAAATAATAATCTTCTTTAAAGAAAAGCATAGGTGTAACACACCCAAATTTCTAACAATTTATAAAACATTCTTATAATAATTAAATTGTCAAAATTCATGTTTTATACAATTATGATAATAAAAATATTGCGGAAGCTAATCTAAATCTAATTTGGGGAAATTTTACCGGTTGGTAACCAAAAGAATATAAAAATAAAATAAGTTTTTGAAGTAAGAAAAGATAGAGTAGCAGAGGAGAAGAAGAGTAGAGGAGAAATGTTGAGAAGTGAAATGGTTTGGTTAGGTTAGGCCTCTATTTATAGTTGAAGTTTTGGGCTCGGATATGGGTTTCGTGCATTTATTTCCTTTTTATTCTTAATGTATTATGACTCAGAATATTGCTGACTCATCATATCTAACCAAATAAAGATTGCTAACTCATCATCATCCAATCACATTACTAATCAATCAATCAAACATTAATGGACAAATGATCAATCAATTAATAATTCAAACAATCACAATTTATCACACATTATTATTAGGGAAAAGTTCACCAATGCCCCCGTGGTTTGCTTCAGAATCATCTATGCCCTGTGGTTTTTTTTGTATCACATATGCCCCTGTGCTTTGTAAAATATAAAAAACCACAGGGGCATATCACATATGTGATAAAAAACATACCCTTTTGCAAACCACGGGGGCATATATGATAAAAAAACCAAATGGGCATGAGTGATTCTGGAAGAAACCACAAGGGCATTGGTGAACTTTTCCCTTATTATTATTACTACTAATTTATAATGTATTACTATTATTATTAATTTATTATTATTATAAATTACTATTATTTTTATGAGATATTACATAGGTCTAGAAATGAATGGAACTACAACCATCAAACATCTCTATTTCCAGGGAAAGTGGAATAACTCAAAACATTTGAGAAATTAAACCATATAACCATATGAGTACCTTCTCAAATAGATCCAAGCATTCTTGATTGTCATCAAAATCTACTTTAGTCCAATCTATGCCATCTGATTCGTAATCCTGACAAAAAAAATGTAAATTGTGATATTGCTGTTACGCATATCAAGTCGATTGAAGAACCCATGCTTAGCATGTAATATTAACCTTATGCATGAGCAAAAAGAGTACCTGTTCTCACAGTATTATTTTCTCACAGTACTATTGATCAAACTTTATTTTTTACGTAGCATACCACCATTTAATCACCATGAATGTATTTAACTACAGAAGCCAACATGCTTAACTATGGCATTACATTCATTACAATGTTCAAAACATGATCTCCTTTCATTAGTATTTGGCAATAATTTTTTATTTCTTAACCAAATCTGCTCTTTCCCAAAGGATAAAAGAAGTATTAAAACTTTCAATGAAAAGAAACAAATTTCTTAATTCTTGGAATTCACACTATAGCATTTTTAAGACAAAAATGCACAGAAACAAATTCATGTAATTGTATCTCCCAATTTCTTTAAAGTTAAAGGGAATTGGCATCAAATTACCTTGCAATATTAACACTTAAACACTAAACAGAGTTACTGACCTCCTGCTCAAGTTTAAACAGATGCCGAATAAAATGTTGTTGAAGCCTCTCATTGGCATAATTTATACAAAACTGCTCAAAGCTGTTTTTCTGAAAAAAAGAGAAACAAGAAGCTATTAGAACTTATGGAACATTCTTTTAATCATATATAAACTCATTAATACAAATTGCGCACCTGGAATGACTCAAACCCATAAATATCAAGGATACTTATAGATTTCCCAATACATTTTCTACCCACTTAAAGTGACTTGTTAACTTGCTCTACAAGCCAGTCAAACAAGCATACATAGATAAATTTTGCAATTGCATCTCTTGTATCAATCGCCTGAACATGAAATGTGAAAAAATATATATGTTCTGAGTATTTAGGAGTCATAAAAAGAATAGAACAATTGAAATATTTAAGTAAGGAACACACCTGCCTCAATGTCAACCTTTTGGCAATAATATCCTTGTCAGATTGGATTTTATGGGTAGATAATGCTGCCATTAATTCCTGGGAACTGCAACCCATCAGCTGCGAAGCACCGGTTACAGCTGCAAAAAGAATTAGATAAATTAAATTTACTCTTAAATTGTAACTGAAATTTCATATATACCCTCTTAAGTTCATATTTTAGTCACAATCAAACAGAACCACTTCAAAGTCATTCCTACACAATACAAAATAAAATATAATTTGGTTCTGTACAGTATATGGCATTGCAAAGAATCCAAGTGAGTCTTTAAGCATTCAATGACACCGAATTAGTAGATATGAATCTGACCTTCATCATCTACAACCTCAATGTAATTTTCACAGTCAGTAACTTGGAATGATATATTTCCCAGCCATAGTATTGCAGCAAGCATCTTAAAGATCAGCTCTTGATCCTCTTTGCAAATTCGAACAATATCCAATGCTTTCTGAGGAAAATGCAGATGCCAAATGAGATCTTAGGAGGCCATAATCAAAGTTAAAGAGTTTATCTTAAACCAAACATGGTCAAGTAAGATACCGTCAGCTGTTGAAAATTTTTAGCATCATCAACCCCATCAATTGTCAGGCAGCCGCTCTGATTTAGATATTTATATTCACTGGCTGTTCTAAGGTTCAGTCTCTCTGCAGAGGAAAAGAAAATGATTCTGTATGAGTCAAAATATTTACAAATTCAATTGTGATCAAGAAGGGCCGGCTTGGCTCAGCGGTAAGCTTGCTTGCCGTGGTGTGTCAGGTCGCGGGTTCGAATCAGTCTCTCTGCAAAAAGCAAGGGAAAGACTGCCTAGAGTATTCCCTTATTCAGACACTCACGAAGTGGGTATTTGAACTGGGTCGGCCCTTTTTTACATGCAGAAATTGATGCTGATTAATTTGTATTAAAACTAAATGTCCATTTAAATTGAGTATACAAAATTAAAAAGGCAGAGGAGGTTTACTGATGATACTGGGAGGATCGAACTCCAAAACTCCAAAAATTAAAATAGATGGTCTCTCGGGGATGGTAATTGAGCAATTTAGTTGTCCCAAAACAGTGATATAGTAGTCAAAAGATTGAACTGTGACTCATTTTCAACAGTAAATTTTTTTTAGAGAATAATTCTGTTTTATCTAAGAAACAACCTCTTTGCAAATGTACAAGGGTAAGGATGCGTACAAGGATTGTCCTCACCAATACCTTCGCTAGTTAGGGTTCAATGGAGAGTGATTTGATTTTATTTGAATTATGTTGTATCTAAACAGAATAAATCCAATGACAGGTCATATTTATCATATAGACGTGCCAATTGTCACGATGGTGTAACATAAGGGTAAGTAAAACCCCAAAAAAATCCAGATACCACAATTTGACAACTTTTTGAGCATCAAAATACTTACATTCTTTCAGAATGAACAAAAGAATGGGCTACTTTGCTATTGAAGTTAACAGCATGATCATTGCCATTTCAGAACATTGTGAATAACCCAAACATAGAAACAAATATGTCATATGAAAAATGATATGGTGACATAAAAGTATATAAGTGTACAAACAAGGTGATAGATTGCTTTGAAAACACACCTTTAAGATCAGATGAAGATCCAGCACAAAGTTGATAAAATATGTGATACGACCTCTCACCACTGGCCAGTTGAGCAACTCTTGACTGCTCAAAGTAGACATGATTAGTTCAGAAGTGACAAAAGACAAGCATTACAAATCCACACTTAGTTCAAATAGAGCATCACAAATTACCTTTTCCAATAGGACTGTTCGAGTTAGCATACGGGTTGGCATATGACAAACACAAAACCATAAAAAATAAGTCAACTCAGTAATTGCAATAGAAATGGATATCACAAACAAAAACATTTGCAGTAACATGTATAGCTTGAACAAGCTTACAGGTTTGAATTTTAGCACCACATATTTTGCCCAAGGCACTGAAATGAATTTCAATCAACTTTCCCTGTACCAAATCAAAAATGTATATGAATTAAGCTGGTCAGCCTTTAAATATTATTCAAAAGTGCAGCATAGTCTTCAACAATTAAAAGGAAGATTAAAATTTCAAAATATTATGGACACACTTGATAGAAAACCTTTCAAGCTATAGAAATCTTACTAAAACAATAGCAGGAGCAAGTTCCATTATACTTGTAAAGAACCAATTCAACCCAAAAGCTTAAGCTGTTGGGTGAGGCTACATTAATGGTTTTATATATCTCAACACGCCCCCTCACACGAGAGCCCACTGGGCTTGAAGGGTGGACAATGCACAGGTCCACCTACCTGTGCGAACAAAGAAATTCCACTTGAAAGAAAGTGGGGGGCGGCGAGGATCGAACCCGGGACACGAGGCTCTGATACCATGTAAAGAACCAATTCAACCAAAAGGGTGAGGCTACATTGATGGTTTTATATATCTCAACATTAAGCTGTTGGGTGAGGCTACATTAATGGTTTTATATATCTCAACAATACTGAAGGAAGGAAAAAAGAAAACTAAACTCACAAATCTGCTAGAGCTATGATTCCTAGATGTTTTTGCATTCCCAAAAGCTTCCAGTATACAATTTGTCTGAAGAACTTCATTTTCTATACCACAACTTCCACCACCAAGAGCAGCTAAGTATTGCATAGCAATTTTTGCTGTCTCTGTCTTCCCAGATCCACTCTCACCACTGCAAACAAAATTCTAACAGTAATTATTAACAAGTACCCTTGAGATTAATCTTATTACTACTATGACAATTCAATACTATTGAATTCAAGAACATATATGACGTGTCATGCACAAAATAGAGCCTTGAATGGACTAAGGTGCTGACCTTATAATAATGGACTGATTTTCTTCATCTGCAATACACAAAAGCAAACAGGAAGCCTTTTTAAACATGTCATTCAAGTACAGCATAAATATTTTCAAGGAGGAGAGAGAAAGGGAAACTTCATTCACCTCTTATCATCTTGTTATAAGCTGCATCTGCCATAGCATAAACATGAGGACTATCAATAAATCTCTGCCTATAAGCTGAGACATAATCATTTCCATAAATCTGGAGATCTTTGAACGGATTGAGTGCAATTAAAACGGGCCCTGCTTTACTCTACACAAGGAAAGCACAAGCAGTATATCAGAGCATATAGATAATTACCTAAGAAAAAGAAAAAGCCAGAGCAGGCATACATACATAAATCATCTCCTGAGAATATCTAATCTTAAGATTGTGAAGAACCGATGGTTCATTCAAATAACTGAGCTTAATTAGATCATCCACACCCTCCAAAACATCAGGATTAGCTGGTAGGAGCTCTGATCTGGCCACTTTCATAACCTGAAAGAAAGATTTAACAGCATGAATAACCTGTCACCTTGCATACTCAAGACTACACACTATCTTTCAAAGACACAAAAAGCAAAGAAACTTACATTTCCATTTGAGAGTGAAACAGATGCTTCCTCTCCAGAAATTGATTGTATCCTTCCTAGTTCCCACTTCCCTCTTGGTTGCCTACTCCAAACACGAAGCTTCTGGGGAAAACAACCAAAAACCAAAAGTGAATTTAACAGAAAAGCACATGCCATGAACAATGTCTCAGTCTATCCCAATTATGAATAGACAAAAGAACAAACATGATGCTCATACATAACTCCACAAACAAAAACAATAGCTTCTAAGATAAATTCTAAAAGGAAATTTGATATATTTCAATCAAATAGCCTTCTAAACTAACTAGCCAATAGAAAGGCTCCTGCGAACAAGAAGCAGATAAATCAAAAACTAAGAACCACTGTTAAAACTTCATCCATCACCAGAGTTAATGCAACATCATATAACTAAAATGTCATGAGTCATAACTCATAACCTTTAATTTCTCAAGTTCCAAGATACCTTTCTGATGAAATAAGAAATGCTGTCACCCTCCAATTCCCACATCATTTCTGAGGAAGCTACAGAAGCTGTAGATGCTGAAAGTGGCAAGTTCTCTTCTGATGTGGCCATGTAAGGGGATTCCAAATCCTTCCTCATCCTCTTGATCCCAAAACTACTTCTTGTTCTCGTGAGTCCCTCAACATTTTCCTTCCTCTTATTCTCTTCCTTGGCATCAAATCCACTCTCCACCGAGCCGCGGTCGCCGCCGCCGACCTTAAAGTTATTCGGCAGCGACCGCCTCGCCGGAGGAAGCCGGGCCCGGGATGCCGGCCGAGCTGGCAATGCCGGCGGCAAGTCCTTTTTCTTCTCTTCTTCTTCATCCCTCCGGCGAAGCGAATCAAGCATCTCCTCCAGCGAGCTTCTCACCAACGAACATGGCGAAGCTGATAGCATCATATTGTTGGTTCCTCCACCCCAACAATGTCAAAAAAAAAAAAAAAAAAAAACAGAAATTTCAGAACTTTTCCCTCAATTTCACGTGCCCAATTCAGAATTCACCAACCCCACTTCGAGTTCCACCACTGCATTTCCAAAAGCCGCGAAATTGAAGACACCCTTTTGAAATTCGAGGTCGGAAACACTGGTTAACCCCCCAAAAAAAAAAACTGGTAGAACAGATAAAAATATAATGTAAATAAATAAATAAATAAACAGAGTTTTGGAAGCGGTGATAGCTTGAAGGATGGGTTTGAAAATTCGTTTCCCACGTTCAATGAATCAATTTCATTTCACAAATCGAAGAGGTGTATCACAATTTTCCATTACTGAAAGCGTGAGTTACGAGGTTTGAAGAGTGAAAAGAAAAAGAAGAATGTTTCGGTAAGGGTGTTTGTGTTGTGATGTGTTTATGAGAGAAACAAATCTCATTTGACTCACAGAAAAGAGGGAGAGACAAGGGATAACGAAAACAACAACAATTTGTGAAAAATCCTGTTATTGTTGTTGTTGTTGCAGTGTTCTGTTTTTCTGTTGTGAAATCAAAAAAATAAAAGAAGGAAATAAAAAAACTAAAAGAAAATGGTTTATTATTCGTTTCTGCGCACCTCAAGACAAATAAAATAAATTTGAATTTGAATTAGTAGTATTTGTCGTGGCAGTTGGTGATGGTGTTTCTCTGTCGAGAAATTCAAATCTTTCGGGTCAAGTGAGAGGTGGCAACTCAGTACTGCAACATTCAGAAAATTGTCTGGATCTCATACCTCAAACAACATTATTTTAAGCCACGAATATATATTTATTAAAAAATTGGCTCTACCAGAAATAAAATAAAACACAAATTATAGATATTATATATAAAAAGAAGGGTTTATCATCTATCATTTAACATGATCATAAAAAATTTCTTATACAGACAATATTTTGTGGGACCCGCAGCAAAAAAAACATAACTTTTCTTATAACATAACTTTTATAAAATAATAAGTGCATGAATGGGAGCAAATGATGCTGACAGTTTTATTCAGTAATTAAAATGGGTTGGATATTTGTCAAATTGCAAAACTAGGTCTAACTCTTTTATGGAGAAATTTGTTAAATTACTTTAAAAAATTCTTATCTGTAAGGAGCCTGGATCTCTTAATCAGAGCTCTCGAATTCGAGCCTAGGAATGAAAAAAAAGATTTGGGAGAACCGTCCCCAAAAGGGTTCGACAATGCTCGATGTGGATTAGTATTCGGTTACGAAAAATACCTTTGAATTTATTAAAAAAAAAATCTTACCTGTTAATCATCAAACTTGTTTTTTATTTAGTTTGAAGTCATTCCGTGATTGCAACAAACAATAAATACTGGCAATAATATCTGATCCATATATCTGCCAGAATGTCATTTCCTTCCTCTCCTTCCTTTAATGATGGCAACAACTTTCACTTAGACGGCAAGTTCAGAAATGCAAAATCGATGCTATTATACCTACCCACGAATCTAGAATAATATTAAAAACTATGATTGATATTGGAAACATTAATAATAAAAAAAATATTTTGGGTCCAATTTTGGACAAAGAAGATAACGGAATTAACCAAAAAAAAAAAATAAAAAAATAAAGATCAATTGGTGTGTAATTCGATTTTGGATTTATGTCGGGATTCATAAAATTTGAACCAACAACTTTCAGGATCGCGGTTTGGATTGGATCAATTTTGGACGTCATACCACTAGTGCTATTGTGACCACCCCAATCACCACGATGCCACCTCCACCTATCACTACCACTATGTCACTATCACCACTACCACCACAACTACCACTGCTACAACCACCACCACCACCACCACCACCACCACCATCACCACCACCACCATCATCGCAACTACTGCCTCCACCGCCACCATCGTCATCACCAAGCCACTGCCACCACCACCATCGCCACCACTACCACCACCACAATGTCACCACTATCATCACCATCACTATCACCAACCACCACTATTATTGTTGCAGTCACCACCGACACTGTCGTCGCCATCACCAACCACCACCACCATCATCACAGTCAGTACTGTCGCTGTAACAGCCCGTGTTAACCCGGATTGTTAACACACTATCGTATTAAGCCACGCTTAATTAAAATGCGGAATAACTTTTTCTTTAATTCAATTATGACGTCATTAACTTAACCAACTTGATTACTTAATCATTTTCATAAAAATACTGCCTGTATGTAAATTGCAAGACAACTAACTGAATACCTCGTACATAAATATAATGTGTGTATCTAGAACCGCAGGACTACACATGCAGCCTGGGTCAAAATCCTGATACATTAATTACAACATTAAAGTAAAAGGACAATAACACAAACATGTGACATGGACAAACCCCATGCTCACCAAATAAGGCAACAATGCCCAACAAATAGTCTCAACATAATCAGCATAATAAAAGCGGAAAACATAACAGCAAATCCAGCAAGACAGCATATCAGAATATCAGCTCAACTCTGGCCTCCTGCCACCTGAGCCCTCAACATTACCTGATCCTGAAATAAGCGTCCCCAAACGTGGGGTGAGATCTCTAACAAGAAATCTCAGTAAGACAAGGGGTCCTCAAGGAGTCTCCACCCCAAGCTCACTTACATGTGTAATATAAGTTCTAAAACAGTATTACAGTATAAGTTCCAAAATCATGCGATGCAGCAATTAATCATGTCATGTGTGCTTTCAAATCTACTGGCCAGAGAAATGTAGGAATACGTCTATGCCTACATGAGTACATGGATACTACCTGCACCTCACCCACATGCTTCTCCATCTTGTATGTACTACATACTCAGGATTGCCGTCTAGGTGGACACCACATGCATATCATAATAGCTCATTACATATAAACAGCTCAACAGCATTTCAAAATAATCAAAGCATGTAACACAGCATGCATAAACCCATCCCCATGGGACATGGTGGAACATCAAAATGGCTAAACCGAGGACACGAAAGCTTACCTTGCAAGCTAGCTATCCAAGCCAAGAGTCCGCACAAACTCAAAGTCCAAACACAGCAGAATCACAATCTGTTTTAGACCAATAATTATATCAATATTAATATTCTAATATTTACAATGTTAAACTAGACATCTTGAGGTTTCCAACGATATACTTTATGCCTTAATCGGAGTTGTATAACTCCGGTTATGATTTTCGCAAAGTGACTGCTGCCAACTGAATTTCCAGCAACCAAGACGCGACTTTAAACTAACACTGAGATCAAACCACTTATCCAATGGCTACGAGATTTTACAGGGTTATAGCCTTATGTGTTAGCTACACATAGGTCTAAACGGCACTCGATTTGGAGCTCTGTAGCTCAAGATATCGAATTTTTACCGAAACAGGTTCGTTGTTGTCCCCATATCCGGATACTGATATCCGGATATCTGCCCGACAATATCCGGATATCTCACGACAGAATGCATTTTCTGCATTTCGTGAATATCCAATCCATAGGTTCAACTTTTTAACCGATTAAAGGCACTTAAACATGCATTTCTAGGTGTGTTTAACCTACCCCACCCTTAAGTTATTAACTTAGCTCAATACATGCATCAAGGTTCCATTTTTAAGCATTTAAACCCATGATCATAGTTGGTATAACTTACCAAAGCTCAAAACAGAGGCAAGTTGTGCTCTTGGAGCTCTCCCAAGGTTCCTCAAACTCAGCCTAAGTAGGAGCACGAAAATGGCACTTCAAGGTGGGTTCTTGCACCACAAGAAGGCACTTTGAAGCTCACAATGACTACCACAAAGTAGCCATTACTAAAGCTCCAAACTCATGCTCACTAACTACCCCTCAACTCAGAATGATGGCCACAATGCAGCCCCAAGATTAACTCTCACCTTCACAAATGTTTAAACAAGCATGAAAGGTGATCACTTGGCTAAGGAAAGAAGAAGGAAGAAGAAGAGAAGAAGAAGAAGAAGAAGAAGAAGAAGGAGAAGGAGAAGAAGAAGAGAAGTGGAAGCTGCAGCAACAAAACCCCCAACGTAGGAATATTAAAATGCCTAGGGTTTTGTGCTAATGTGCCTATTTATAGGCACAAGCCACTAATCGCACAGTATTAGCCTTAATCGCAAAGTAAAAGATCTTGATCCCAAACTTCGGATTCTAGACCTACGCATTTTTCTAAGATTTGTCATATTTTTATTTTATTTTTCGGAGCACCTTTCCGGTACGCGCTTTTCCATAGCCAGTATCAGTTCTGGCATCAGATTACGTCATTTTGACTTGAAACTTGTTTTACAAGTCCTACATAATATTCTAGTAATTATCATGCATTCGTTATAATTTTCCGGGATACTTTTCCGGTACGCATTTATACCGAGTAGCAGAACCGGTATCTGCGCTTTTCTTCCGAAAAGCGACTTTCAGCATTTTTACTCACTCAATATAATTATCTAAGCCCATTAATAATTATTAGGGTCAATTATGGAATTATTTCCTAATTATCATAATTAATTCACTAATTACGGGTTCTTACATTCACCCCACCTTTTTAAGGATTTTGTCCTCAAAATCAGAAACATACATGTCTCGAAAGTCGGGATACTGTCAGAGAAGCTCATCATCTCGCTCCCAGGTACACTCCTCAGGAGTTCTTCCTGACCATTGTACTTTGACCATCGGAATGATCTTGTTCCTAAGTTGTTTCTCGCCTCGATCGAGAATCTTGAGTGGTCCGACGGGAGTCTTTAGGTTCTCCCGAACCTCCACATCATCCGGCTGCACCACGTGCGAAGGATCTGCTATGTACTTCCGAAGCTGAGACACGTGAAACACGTCGTGGATGTTGGCTAGGTTCGGAGGTAAGGCGAGTCGATAGGCAACTGGTCCTACTCTACCAAGGATCTGGTAGGGCCCAATGAATCGCGGGCTCAACTTCCTCACGCCGAGTGCCCGTCCAACACCGGTGACAGGTGAAAGTTTCACAAACACGTGCTCACCCTCACTGAACTCCAGTGGTCGATGCTTGACATCGTAGTAGCTCTTCTGACGATTCTGCGCCTGCTTCAACTTTTCCCTGATCATTTGGATCTGTAGGGTAGTATCTTGGACAAAGTCCAAGCCGAAAAGCTCTTTATCTCCAACCTCAGACCAGCAGGTAGGAGTCCGACACCTCCTACCATACAACGCCTCGTAGGGTGTCATGCCCAGACCAGCATGAAAACTGTTGTTGTATGAAAATTCAACCAACGGAAGGTACCTATCCCATGCTGATCCCTGCTCCAACGTGCAAGCTCTCAACATGTCCTCCAATGTCTGGATGGTCCGCTCAGTCTGTCCGTCAGTCTGAGGGTGATAGGCGGTACTCAATCTCAACTGCGTACCAAAAGCCTCCTGCAGCGCCTCCCAGAACCGAGATGTGAACTTCGGGTCCCTATCACTGATGATACTCTCGGGCACCCCGTGAAGCCTCACAATCTCGCGGACATAAAGTTTGGCCAACTGCTCTGTAGTGAAGCTCACCTTCACTGGAAGAAAATGGGCAGACTTGGTCAATCTGTCCACTATGACCCAGATAGAGTCACAACCAGCCTGAGTTTTAGGCAATCCCACCACGAAGTCCATGGAAATACTTTCCCACTTCCACTGTGGAATCTCCAGCGGTTGAAGTTTACCAGACGGTTTCTGGTGCTCGATCTTCACTTTCTGGCAAATAAGACATTTGGACACGTAGACCGCTATGTCCTTCTTCATGCCCGGCCACCAAAAATTCCTTTTTAAGTCCTGGTACATTTTTGTGGCACCAGGGTGGATAGTGAATCGGCCCTTATGAGCCTCTGCCATAACCTCCTCAGTCAATGGCCCTCGAGGAATAACAATCCTCTTCTGGAACAGCAGCAATCCGTCCTCGTTCCAAGACACACCGTCCTGGTTCTTCACATAATCAAGGCATTCTCTTTGCACTTGCGCCTCTTTGATCTTTTCCATCAGCTCATTGATCACTTCTGCTGTCTCCATTTCGAGCAGTGCGCCCCCAAACAAGGAGTTCACTCTCAAGTCTCTGAACTTCTCGATCATCTCGTAATCGTTCATCATTAAGCTGGATAAGCTCACGGATTTCCGACTCAGAGCATCGGCTACCACATTGGCCTTGCCAGGGTGATACCTCAACTCAAAGTCGTAGTCCTTCAAGAACTCCATCCATCTTCGTTGTCTCATGTTCAACTCCTTCTGGTCAAACAGATACTTCAGGCTCTTGTGATCACTGAATACAGCAAACTTCATGCCAAACAAGTAATGCCTCCAAATCTTGAAAGCAAAAACAATGGCTGCCAACTCCAAATCGTGAGTCGGGTAGTTCTCCTCATGAGGTTTCAACTGTCTTGAAGCGTAAGCAACCGCTTTACCTTTCTGCATCAGCACACAGCCAAGTCCTTTACCAGAAGCATCGCAGTATAACTCGAATTGCTCCGCAGGATCAGGAAGGACTAACACAGGAGCAGTAGTCAGTCTCTCCTTCAACTCCTGGAAACATTCCTCACACTCATGTGTCCACACGAATGGAGTCTCCTTTCGGGTAAGGCGAGTCATCGGTAGCACCATCTTGGAGAATCCCTCTATGAACCTCCGATAGTAGCCTGCCAAACCCAGGAAGCTTCTCACTTCTGTAACCGTCTTGGGCCTCTCCCAATCCATCACGGCCTCAATCTTGTTAGGATCAACTGCAACTCCATTAGCAGAAATTACATGACCCAGAAATTTCACCGCCTTGAGCCAGAACTCACATTTTGACGGCTTAGCATAGAGCTTCTTCTCTTTTAGCACTTGCAACACAATCTTCAAGTGCTCGGTATGCTCCTCCTCCGTCTTGGAGTAGATCAAGATGTCGTCAATGAAGACGATCACAAACTGATCCAGGTACGGCTGGAAAATCCTGTTCATGTAGTCCATAAACACTGCGGGTGCATTGGTGAGTCCAAACGGGATCACCAAGTACTCGTAGTGCCCGTACCTCGAGCGAAACGCTGTCTTTGGGACATCCTCCGGCTTTACCCGTATCTGATGATAATCGGACCGGAGATCAATCTTGGAATACACACAAGCACCCCTGAGCTGATCCAGCAAATCATCAATGCGTGGAAGAGGATACTTGTTCTTGATTGTCACCTTGTTCAACTGTCTGTAGTCGGTGCACAACCGCATGGTCCCATCTTTCTTTTTCACAAATATGACCGGTGCTCCCCAGGGAGACACACTCAGCCGAATAAAATCTTTTGCTGAAAGCTCCTCGATATGCTTCTTCAGCTCCGCCAACTCTGGTGGCGACATCCGGTATGGAGCCAACGAGATAGGCCCCACACCAGGCAATAAATCTATGGAGAACTCTATCTCCCTCTGCGGTGGAAACTCAGGAATCTCCTCAGGAAACACCTCGAGGAATTCCCTCACCACAGGAATGCCAGTGAGATCCTCCTGTGTCCCACTCACCAAACCTCCCAACATGACATAGCCAAATGCCCCTGCTCTCAAGGCCCTCCTCGCCTGCAGGACTGAAATGAACGGTGAGGAACTGGCTGTGGACCCACCCGGAGACATCACCACTTTCTTGGCACAGCAATCAATCATTGCACAGTTTCTGGACAACCAATCCATGCCCAAAATAATCTGAAGGTTGGCCATCGGTAATCCTATCAGATCTACCGAGAAATCACGGCCATCCCACTGAAACGCTACATCGCGATGAACAGTGGAGGTCAAACATTTTTCTCCGGTGGCGGTGGTAACCCGCATCAGTGGAGAAAGCACATCACTGGGCAACTCAAGCCCCACAGCAATAGGGGTAGCAACAAAAGAGTGCGTTGCCCCGGAATCAAACAAAACATCAATAGTTGATCCACCAATGGTAACAGTACCTCTGACCAGGTTCGGAGCTCTGTCCGACTGCTGACGATCCAACGTGTACACACGTCCAGTAGTAGGTGGCACGGCTGGTGCCCCAGTAGGAACCATCTGCAACGGCACAGCCTGCACTGCAGCAACTCTCGCCGTCGGGCAATCTCTGGAGTAGTGGCCCTCCTTGCCACACTGGAAGCAAATCAGCTGACCGGTAGAGCACGGCCCAAAATGTGACTTCCCGCATCCAGAACATCTGGGAGCAGGAGGTCTAGCGGTGTTCCCCGGAGCGGCAGTCTTTCTGAACTGGTTTGGCGCTTACTTAGCAGCCAACGGTGGTTTGCCCTTGCCCTTGTTGGCAAAGTTCTTGTTCTTCCAGGGAGTAGAACCACCAGCGCTCTGTGGCACCTCAACCTTGGCCCTCTTGGCCTGACTCGCCCGGCAGTAGTCCTCGATGTCGCGGCACTGCTGCACCAACGCTCCGAAGTCTCTCGAAGCAGAACCGGCGAGATGCGCAGCAATATCCTCATTAAGTCCCCTCCGGAACTTGGCCGCCAAGAATGTAGGAGTAGGCCTCGCCATGCGGAAATGAGAGAACTTGACCAGCTCATTAAACTTGGCCAGGTACTCGTCGACAGACAACGAGCCCTGTACCAACCGATCAAACTCCCCCTGCTTCCTCTCCTGTGAGTCATAAGGGAAGTACTGACCCAGGAAGCTCTCCTCGAAGAATGGTCACGTCATCACATGACCCTGCATCTCGTAGACCTGAGATAGGTTGGTCCACCACTCATGGGCCTCGCCCTCCAGCATATACGTGGCGAACAGCAGCTTCTGCGGATCGGTGCACTGCATGATCCGGAAAATCTTGTCCAGCGCCTGTAGCCATCTGGCAGCAGCAATGGGATCATAAGATCCGTCGAAGGTAGGTGGCTTATGCTTGCGGAAAGCATTCAGCCGGCGATCGATCTCGTCACGATCCTCAGCTAAGACGGGAATGGTCTGCATAGCCCCCGTCAAGTGACTACCCTCACCCATCTGGCTCTGGGTGTCCTCCTGTTGACTAGGCGGAGGTGGAGGCGGTGGCGGCGGTGGAGGTGGTGGAGGACCCTGGCCAGCAGCAGGACCAGCCCTCAACTCCTCCAACATGACCCTCATCATAGTCATGTTGGCCATCCGGTTCTCCTCCAGAACCTCTGCCGTGGTTTGCCGGTTCGCATCTCGAATTGCGTCCAGCATCGCCCGGTTCGCCAGCCTCGTGGCTTCCTGGTCGGCTAGTCGGGCCGCCTGCATCTCAGCTAATGCAGCCAGGATAGGATCCGATTGATCCTCGCTCGTACTCGTGTTCCTCCTTGGTGGCACCATGACTCTGCACAAGTTACACAAAGAATGAGTTGATCAGGCCCACGCCATGTGGTCACATATGCATTATCATAACGCACACCAGTCAGAGAGAACGCAAAGTAGACACGCAACGACACATCCTAAGTTATTGCAATACATACAGGCTTTTCCCTAGAAAGTGCTCTGATACCATAAAATGTAACAGCCCGTGTTAACCCGGATTGTTAACACACTATCGTATTAAGCCACGCTTAATTAAAATGCGGAATAACTTTTTCTTTAATTCAATTATGACGTCATTAACTTAACCAACTTGATTACTTAATCATTTTCATAAAAATACTGCCTGTATGTAAATTGCAAGACAATTAACTGAATACCTCGTACATAAATATAATGTGTGTATCTAGAACCGCAGAACTACACATGCAGCCTGGGTCAAAATCCTGATACATTAATTACAACATTAAAGTAAAAGGACAATAACACAAACATGTGACATGGACAAACCCCATGCTCACCAAATAAGGCAACAATGCCCAACAAATAGTCTCAACATAATCAGCATAATAAAAGCGGAAAACATAACAGCAAATCCAGCAAGACAGCATATCAGAATATCAGCTCAACTCTGGCCTCCTGCCACCTGAGCCCTCAACATTACCTGATCCTGAAATAAGCGTCCCCAAACGTGGGGTGAGATCTCTAACAAGAAATCTCAGTAAGACAAGGGGTCCTCAAGGAGTCTCCACCCCAAGCTCACTTACATGTGTAATATAAGTTCTAAAACAGTATTACAGTATAAGTTCCAAAATCATGCGATGCAGCAATTAATCATGTCATGTGTGCTTTCAAATCTACTGGCCAGAGAAATGTAGGAATACGTCTATGCCTACATGAGTACATGGATACTACCTGCACCTCACCCACATGCTTCTCCATCTTGTATGTACTACATACTCAGGATTGCCGTCTAGATGGACACCACATGCATATCATAATAGCTCATTACATATAAACAGCTCAACAGCATTTCAAAATAATCAAAGCATGTAACACAGCATGCATAAACTCATCCCCATGGGACATGGTGGAACATCAAAATGGCTAAACCGAGGACACGAAAGCTTACCTTGCAAGCTAGCTATCCAAGCCAAGAGTCCGCACAAACTCAAAGTCCAAACACAGCAGAATCACAATCTGTTTTAGACCAATAATTATATCAATATTAATATTCTAATATTTACAATGTTAAACTAGACATCTTGAGGTTTCCAACGATATACTTTATGCCTTAATCGGAGTTGTATAACTCCGGTTATGATTTTCGCAAAGTGACTGCTGCCAACTGAATTTCCAGCAACCAAGACGCGACTTTAAACTAACACTGAGATCAAACCACTTATCCAATGGCTACGAGATTTTACAGGGTTATAGCCTTATGTGTTAGCTACACATAGGTCCAAACGGCACTCGATTTGGAGCTCTGTAGCTCAAGATATCGAATTTTTACCGAAACAGGTTCGTTGTTGTCCCCATATCCGGATATGGATATCCGGATATCATATCCGGATACTGATATCCGGATATCTGCCCGACAATATCCGGATATCTCACGACAGAATGCATTTTCTGCATTTCGTGAATATCCAATCCATAGGTTCAACTTTTTAACCGATTAAAGGCACTTAAACATGCATTTCTAGGTGTGTTTAACCTACCCCACCCTTAAGTTATTAACTTAGCTCAATACATGCTTCAAGGTTCCATTTTTAAGCATTTAAACCCATGATCATAGTTGGTATAACTTACCAAAGCTCAAAACAGAGGCAAGTTGTGCTCTTGGAGCTCTCCCAAGGTTCCTCAAACTCAGCCTAAGTAGGAGCACGAAAATGGCACTTCAAGGTGGGTTCTTGCACCACAAGAAGGCACTTTGAAGCTCACAATGACTACCACAAAGTAGCCATTACTAAAGCTCCAAACTCATGCTCACTAACTACCCCTCAACTCAGAATGATGGCCACAATGCAGCCCCAAG
Organism: Gastrolobium villosum; assembly: GCA_032173675.1. Taxonomy (NCBI): domain Eukaryota; kingdom Viridiplantae; phylum Streptophyta; class Magnoliopsida; order Fabales; family Fabaceae; genus Gastrolobium; species Gastrolobium villosum. Next base: position 35,652 of record JAVKPL010009497.1, read on the forward strand.
ATTAACTCTCACCTTCACAAATGTTTAAACAAGCATGAAAGGTGATCACTTGGCTAAGGAAAGAAGAAGGAAGAAGAAGAGAAGAAGAAGAAGAAGAGAAGAAGAAGAAGGAGAAGAAGAAGAAGGAGAAGAAGGAGAAGAAGTGGAAGCTGCAGCAACAAAACCCCCAACGTAGGAATATTAAAATGCCTAGGGTTTTGTGCTAATGTGCCTATTTATAGGCACAAGCCACTAATCGCACAGTATTAGCCTTAATCGCAAAGTAAAAGATCTTGATCCCAAACTTCGGATTCTAGACCTACGCATTTTTCTAAGATTTGTCATATTTTTATTTTATTTTTCGGAGCACCTTTCCGGTACGCGCTTTTCCATAGCCAGTATCAGTTCTGGCATCAGATTACGTCATTTTGACTTGAAACTTATTTTACAAGTCCTACATAATATTCTAGTAATTATCATGCATTCGTTATAATTTTCCGGGATACTTTTCCGGTACGCATTTATACCGAGTAGCAGAACCGGTATCTGCGCTTTTCTTCGAAAAGCGACTTTCAGCATTTTTACTCACTCAATATAATTATCTAAGCCCATTAATAATTATTAGGGTCAATTATGGAATTATTTCCTAATTATCATAATTAATTCACTAATTACCTTAATTAGCGGTGCGGGTTCTTACAGTCGCCACCACCACCATCGCCACCATGCCATCGTTACCATTGTCGCCGCCACCAACCATCATCCTCACCACTACCGCCGCCGCCAGCACCTTACCACCATCATCGTTGCAGCCACTGCTGTCACAACCACCACCACCACTTCCATCATCACATTACTGCCACCACCATAGTCGTACCGCCGTCGTCGCCACCACCACCACCATGCCACCACCTAAATGGTCTTGATTTGGGTTCAACCGACACCATTTTGAAAAAAAAAATCAATTTTGTAAAATTTTGGACAATATACTTAAAAAATACTATTAATGAAATTTGAACTTACACAAAGTGAATTATAATTTATATTAGTTACCATTAAATCAACTCTAATTATTAGCTAAAATATTTCTTTTACATTTATTATATTTTATTATATATATTTAATTCATATAGTTGAATTGATAACCCATTATCCCGACCGAGTCAATCATCCGGCCAAGTTTGATTACTCTGAATCCTATACATATGTTACAGATAAGTTTCTCCCTGAAACTGCCGCCCTAGGATATCTCATTAGGAGATACTGCCAAATCTCAACAGTTGGAACAAACTGATTGAGGCCGACTAAGTCGGACCGAATCTCAACTGGGGGAGCTCAGCGACTGGAAACCTAGCCAGGTAACCCTATAAATAAGAGCTCAGACACCCCAGGTACTCACCTCTGAATCACCTTGCTTATTCCACTCATTGTGCACACACCACCCCTTGGTTGTAAAACCTATTGCTTGTGCGCAGTGATTGGGACCTCGACATTTAAGCCTAGTATATCAGACATATACACTATCTCTGAGCGCATACCATTTGGTATAGCAATACGGTCTACCTCGGACCTAACATTGGCGCTATCTGTGGGAAATCGGTAAAATTCGATTCCCATACCACAATAACCAACACACGATCCACGTCGGGCAATGCTCAGGCACCATCCCACCTATCTGCTTTCGAGCAGCTCCAGGCCACCGCTAGCCCGGTCTTGGTGGACGTACAGGTCGAAGGGGTCAGATTACAGGGGCCGACTCCTAGACCTCAAATCGAAAACACAACGACTGCAACCCGCCCATCTGAACAACCAAATGTTACAACAATGGCGATGGGCGCAATCCTTCAGCGAATGCAGGAGATGGAGAACAGATTCCTAACCCAGCAACGATTCGACGCGGAAAGAATGGCGACACTCGAAGCTGAATTAAGAGACCGGACCGCTCAAGGCGGAACCGGAAGTGGTTCACAAGCCCAGAATAGGGGAAACTCGCACCAAAATGTTGGCGGAAACGCTAATGCAGGCAACGGTGGGACCCAACGCCAAAACACCCCCGCTGCTGAAGTAAATGTCTTGGAGAATCTCGCTCTTCACCTCGGTAATCAGCAAGAAGTCGGAGGCCAGAACAACGTCAACAACGAAAATTACCTGAATGATGATGAAGCTAATGATAGCCCATTCACAGAAAGACTAATGAACTTGGCCATTCCCCCGAGATTCAAGAGCACCAGAATACCTCCATATGATGGGAGTCAGGACCCGGAAGCCCACTTGGAGGCCTTCAAAACTGAAATGCTGTTTAACGGGATCACAGGACCCATCAAGGCCAGAATCTTCGCAACAACTCTAACGGGACAGGCAATGACCTGGATCACCAAGCTCCCCAAAAATTCAATTGACTCGTTTGAAGATTTAGCTCGGACTTTCCGCCTCAACTTCGCAACCAGCAAAGTGCATCCCATGCCGGCATATGCACTGGGAAGAATTCGCCAGAAAGACAACGAATCGTTGAGAAAATACCTTGATCGATTCAAAGATGCAGCACTCAAGGTCCGCGG
>JAVKPL010009498.1:0-37801 GCA_032173675.1 Gastrolobium villosum
GCCTTTTGGGCTATTAAATTCCTAAACTTTGATGCCACAACAGCTCTTGAGAAACGAAAGTTTCAACTGTTAGAGCTTGATGAGTTTAGGAATTCAGCTTTTGAAAGCTCCAGAATTTATAAAGAAAAAGCCAAGAAATATCATGATAGCAAAATTATACACAAGGAGTTTGAGCCTGGTCAGCAGGTGTTGTTGTACAACTCCCGATTGAAACTTTTTCCAGGGAAGTTGAAATCCAGGTGGACAGGACCTTTTGTGGTTAAAAAGGTCTTTCCATATGGTACTGTTGAAATATCTTCCATGGAGGAAGACAAACCCTTCAAAGTCAATGGCTCTAGGTTGAAGTTCTTCCATGGAGGACCAGTGATGAAACAGGTTGTGGCCTTGCGCCTTCATTCCATTGCAACTTAAATAAGGTAACCGTCAGGCTCGGGACGTTAAACACGCGCTAGTTGGGAGGCAACCCAACGTTCCTATTCCCTTAATTGTATCTTGTTTTCATTTATTTTTTTTAGGTAACCAGAGAAAAAAATAAAAAAATAAATGAAGGAGGAAAGTGAAAAATCCAGTGAGTCTACGCTTGAAGCGTAGAACTCTACGCTTCAAGCGTAGAGAGAAAAATTAGAACAGAGGGTCTACGCTTCAAGCGTAGAACCCTACGCTTCGAGCGTAGAAAAGATGCTTGAGCAGAAGCTGAGCGCTCCAAGCGTAGGAACCCACGCTTGGAGCGCAGGAAATTCAAGAGGACAGTAGTCCCACGCTCCAAGTGTAAAACCCTACGCTTGAAGCGTGGGAAGGGAATTTAAAAAGTCAGAGACAGAAGGTCTACGCTTCAAGCGTAGAATCCTACGCTTGAAGCGTAGATGGGGAATGTGGAACGTCAGGGGCAGTATGTCTACGCTTGAAGCGTAGAACTCTACGCTTCAAGCGTAGAACTGGGTTTAAGTGAAAACCCTATTTCTTTTTTCTCCCCAGCGCCGCTGACCCCATCTTCCCCCTCCTCTCTTCTCTCCCTTTTTTCTTCTCTCCCTCTCTTCCCCTCTCCTCTCCATCACCACACTCTTCTCTCTCTCACTCTTCCCCTTTCCATCTACCCACTACCATTCTTCCCCTCTTCACCACCGTGCACCACCGCGCACCACCATCATCTTCCACCACCGTTCATCTTCTCCACCGTTTACTTGGGTTTAGGATCAATTTTCTGCATAAATTTCGATCAAAATGGCTAGAGACAAGGTAACCATCTATTATTCCTTTTTCTCATTACTTGATGATGGTTGTAAGGATAGGAGAGGTATGAATTTGATATTTTGGCATGTGGTATGTGTTTGTTCATATTGGGAGTAAGTGCTGTTAAAATGCTTTGGCTGAAAATGTGCATGGTTATTTTTTTTGTATAGATGGGGGTTAGTCATGTAAAATTTGGTTGTAACTGTGATACGCATGATTAATGGGTTGGGACTGTTGACTTGAATGCATGGTTGAAATTAAATCTGGGAATTAAGGTGAATGATGTCATGAACTGAATCTGTCTGCTGATAATATTTATTATGCACATGTATTGGGAACTTTTCTGAGTTTCAGGAAAAAAGAATGAAAAAGGGCGCCGAAGGGTCATCTGCTACGAAAAGACCCCGCACAAACTTTGACTCCAGAAGGTTTTTGTCCGCTGAAAAGCAGGACGTTTATGAAACTAAGCTGCTGAATAAAAATGTAATTAAAGAGAGGGGGTTTGATTTGGGGAATCTCCTACTTTTTGATGATATTTATTCAGTAGTTCAAAGGAGACGCTGGAGGACATTGGTTACCTTTCCACAGGACAGTTTTGGGCGAATTCTCAGAGAATTCCTGGCTAATGCTGATAAGACTACTGTCAATGCCACCCGAAGGAGCTGGGTGAGAGGGAAGGAAGTACCCTTTGATGCTGCAACAATTGAAGCATTCCTGCAAACTTCATATGACCCTACTGCTGAGTGTGAGTTTGTCCGACTATTCAATCTGGTGCAACCGTTGGAAGGATATTATCGGGAAGAGATGCCCCTCATTGCTGATGAAATCCGGGAAAAGATCACCAGTCCATTCTCTGAATGGAAGTTTAGGCAGGGTCTCACTAATGTACCCGAAAAATTCACTAGACTCTGCCTTACTGGTGAGGCTATCAGCTGGCACACTTTTGTGAATGCTACGGTCATTCCCTCTACAAACAAAAGTGATGTCAATGTCGAGAGGGCTGTTCTATACTATGTGCTGATGGGGGACAAAAATCTGAATATGGCTTCTATTCTATCTGACAGAATTGTCCACATGATTACTCAAAGCAAGGACAATAGTTTGTTGGCTCACAGCTCCTTAATCTCTCATCTATGTATTCGAGCTGGGGTTGAAATTCCCGCTTCTGAGCCATTGGATGTGAAGGCTGAAAAGCCTATGACAAAGATTGCTTTGGGAGGTTATTACAAGGAGTCAGAAAAACATGCAGCATGGCTTCTAAACAGCCAGGGCAATCCTATACCCCCTCCAGACCCACAGGATCCGTCAGTACCTCAGGCACCTCCAGCACCCCAGACATCTGCAGCATCATCCTCTGCTCGCCAGCCACTCTATGAGGATTCTCCCATCATACTCGAAATGCATGCTATGATGAAGGCCATGTGCCTGAAGATGGGGATAGATCCAGCAGATCCTCCTAGCTCCTTCCAGCAGTACACCATGGAGGAGTGATCACTGGATGTTTTATTTTTATTTTTCTCTCGGACTTTGTTAAATTTAATTTTTAATTTTGTTTTAAATGACCAATAGGATTTTGTTAGGGTCAATTCTACTTTTTGGATATGAACATCTAAGGGTATTTTTCACTATTTTGCTGATACAATATTGTTAATGATGTGTGTTTCAATTGCGCAGCTGTTCTTAATTGATTGAACTTAGTTATTGCTGGGGACAGCAATTTCTAAAATCTGGGAATGGTGGATAGCCTTGCCCACCTGTTCATGCACTTTAGCTGCAATTGTGGAACCACACTTCATTTCAGGGGAGATATTCGAACCAATTTACGTTTTCAGTTTTAAATATCTGTCTTGGTTAAAGTGATTTTAAAAATTCAGCAACTTTTTTTGGAATATGCCTGTTGTTTGGAATATGCCTATTGATAATCTCAAATCTAGATGTTGTTTTCCTAACAAATGATTGAGTTCATCTTAGGAAGTACATTAAGTTTTGAAAATTTTGGCATGATGTCACTTGGCATGAGTAGAGATTATGATTGTCGTCTGTCTGAAATTATGTGCTAGAATACATGATATGCCTGATATCTTTGTGAAAATCTAGTCTGAAATCATAGCCTTTGAGGTTTGAGCCTATACAATAATTTTTTTTTTCTGAGAGGCCTCACTGTAGTAACACTCTAGAACTTGGTTTGTTTCTCTACAAGGCATGCATTTTAACTGATATGATAAGGCAATTTGTTCTTGATAGCCCTGGCCATATAGCTCACCTATATAAATAATTTTTCCATTGTTATCCCCTTGAGCCAAGCCTGTTCATTGATAATTACCAAAATGTTGCTTAGCCTATCCATGTTAACTTACCTTAAGTGAGATTGAATTACTGATTCTTCTCAAGAAGAAAAGAAAATGTCTAAGGTAAGCTCCACTACACTAAGCAAATTGAAAAAGGAAAAAGAAAATTGGAAAAGAAAGATAGGGGAAAAGAAAAATGCGGGTGAAGCATTGTGAATAAAATTGGTCAACATAGGAATTGACTTCCCGAAATTCTGTGAGCAAGTTAGTGGAGCAAAACTGATGAGTTGAAATTATATAAATTATGTTGTCTTCAGTATTTCAATCTCATGGCGTTTGAAGCCACTTTCCATACAAATTCCTACCTGTAGCCAGGCCAAATTAAAACCATTGAAAGTCCTTTGATCAGTTAATGCATGCGTTTGAATCCTTCAATTTTAAGGATCTTGAGAATATGATCAAGCCTATGGCAGTGTTACAGCTGTGATGGTTGTGTATGTCTGATACCCTAAAAACACCAGAGTGAGAGTGATATATTTTGTCTTGGTGAGGGATGTTCAGACTACATTCATGATTTTTCAGAGAAGTAATGGCATAATTAGAAATTCTTGCAGAATTCAGTCAGGCATGACATAATAATTTCTTCAAGTGTTTGGATGATATTGTGTTGAAATCCTGCTGTACATTTTTCTAAGTTTGAATCAGTTTATTGCTGAGGACAGCAATGTCTAAATCTGGGAATTGTTTGATATGCTCCCAGCATATATACTTTTATAGATCAAAAAGCAGGAAATCAGATCTAAAACTGTGTATAAAGGTGTATATGTGGTGAATTTATTGAATAAAAATTGTCAGACACTCTCTCACTCAGATTCTTCATGTTTACAGGAGAAAAATGACAAATAAAGGAGCCGGAAGAAAAATCAGACAGAAGCTCCACGCTTCAAGCGTTCAACCTACGCTTAAAGCGTAGGAAAAGACTTCAAGACAGTGAGTCTACGCTTCAAGCGTAGAACCCTACGCTTGAAGCGTAGAGAAGAAGAAAAGAGGCAGAAGCTCCACGCTTGGAGCGTGGATCCTGCGCTCCAAGCGTAGGGTTGAGATGGACAGCTGTCAGTTGCGAGAAAAGGAGGATTCTCAGGTGTATAAAAAGGGCACAAAGCAACCCTAAAACACACTTTTTCATATTCTGAACAATTCAGAGGTCATTTTGGAGGCGGAAGCTCTGGAGAGATCTCTTCTTCTACCTTTCTGTAGTTCTTGTAGTTTATGTTTTCATTTGAATATTGGATTCTAGCTATGATAATGGTTGGCTAGAACCTCTTTGCTGTAGTTAGGGTCACGAACCCTTGTGAACCCCTGATACAATGGATTGAGTTTTTATTGATATATTCATCTTTTGAATTTCGTTCTATTCTGATCGTATTGTTATTGTTATTATTAGATCCGATCAATCTAGTAAGTAATAATAAATCTGAGGATTAGGGCCAACAAGAGGGATCTGAGGTCTTTAATCCAGAAAGGGAATAGAACGACGGTATGAACATGATCTAGGGATAGACATGATTCATATTGTAGATATTTTAATTATCGATCTTTATGCTTGATCTCATATAGGGCACCTCAAGGAATTAGGGTTCTATATGAGATTAAAGGGTTAATTCCTCAAGGGATTGAGAATAAACTATTGATACCTTTATCTGATAATTATCTAATTTCACGATTTATATATTAATATTTAACTTAATCCAGAGTAAAAAGTGGGGATCATCGGTGAGTGTTCTCTAACTGCAGCGTTTTTCTCATATATTCAAACCCTTATTTTATTGGATTCTTTATTATTCAAAAAGAACAAAAATACGTCTTTTTATTTTACAAATCAAATTCCCACACAATCCTGACATTCGTGTCAAAAACATCTTGAAATATTTAATCTAAAAAAGGATAGTTTAATTGATTTGGACACACTCTCTGTGGATACGAACTTGACTTATCATTTTATTACTTGCGCGATTCGGTACACTTGCCGATTCACGTCACTTAACTCTTTATGGAGTTCAATTCAATCACCTTTAATTCCTTAATCTTGGCATCGGAGAAAGGATTGGGATCAAAGAAGCGAGCAAGAGGATGGAGAACATTGCAGAGATTACTACTAACTCCAACCTCCTAAATGACACCTTGAGAAAGACTAGCTGAAGAAGGAGGAGGACGAGTTTAGGTTGTAGCTGTCAGAGCTTGGGAAGAAGCACCAGCAAGAGTAACGAAGATATCTTTCGACTTGTTAGTCGATGTCCCTTTGGACTTATCCCCAATAGCACTCTTCTTAACCCTTGAATTAGGAGTCTTACGCTTTCGGGTTATGAGGTCAATGGCCGAGATCTTCTTACCACGACCCAACGCAGTAAGGAAACTCGGTTTCTCATTCTGTTGTCCCTCTATATCTGGAACTACAAAATTAAAACAATAGAACCATGTAAAAAATAGGATATTATCGTTGCAAGTCTCAAATAAATAAATAGAAGAGAAATCATACTCATTTCCAAATCTAACTCGTCTTGAGATTTGAAAATGAATGATGTCACGCTAACATAGGCATACTCCTTCACATATGGAAGCATGGAGACAACAGTGTTAACCTTAATATCGGACAACTCGATTTCGTTGAAACGATAACTGGAAGGAACAAAGTTATGATGGTCAGGAAACCAATATAATGGGAATTCCCCATCTACATCCTCAGCCTCTGGGGAGCGAAGGAGCCAGGGATCTTTTTCGACTTGAGCAGTAACTTTAAATAATTTATCTTTGAAGTTCTTAAAAGACTCGGAATAGACATGGAAAGTTTTTCTTAAGGGATGACCTCAGATATTAACCTAACCTTTTCTTTTAGGAGGCTCACGACCAGTACAGGAAGTAATGGCTTGAAAAAAGAAAAAGAAGAGGGAAACTATACAGGGAAAAGTTAAATATGCATAAAAACACTCAAAAGCTTTGACAAAACTCCAACAATTGGGGTGAAGTTAGGTGGGAGCAATATGGAGATGATTCAATACACAGATTTGAAATTCGAATAAAGGAAACCAAAGACTGACTTTTGTGATTAAATCTTGATAAAAGAAGAAAAATGAAGGCTCATTCGGGTTCCTTCCTGAGCAAACCAACTCATTTTCGTGGGAAGGAACAATGTCATAATTTTCTAAGTTGCCAACATTGAGCTCAGTTACATCCTCCACGCTCATCTCGGACAAAGTACTTAATACTTCATATGTGACCCAGGGATACTTGGATATCAAAGTGGTAGGAGTACGTTCGCAATCCGACTCAGTAGAGCAAGATTCCCCTATAATTTCTGACAGAGATGACCCCATAAGTACCTAAAACAAGGAGAATCAAATCAGAAGAAATTGACAGACATACTTGAATCAAAATAGCTACTAGTTGAAAAATCGCTAGTTGATAAACTCGAAGACTTATCCGATATCGAAATCAGATTATTTGCATCACCAGAAGCCATGTTCGATCTCAGAATATTTGCACGATGCCAACTTGACAAGGTGGACTCGGCTAAAGAGTCGCAACCTCTCTTTGTAAGCTTATAACTTAAAAAGACACATGAATAGTAAGGATCATCCGGTTTAGAATTTGAAAATCTATCCAGATGGCGAACTTGTGAAGAAGTTGCTACATCCATGGTTTGATGAGAAACTATCTGAGAGGGATTTGATCTAGTTCTTGGATAATACTGAGGAATTTGAACATTTATATTAGAACTACCTTGGCTTCGGTTCCTAGAACTAGACAACCCAGATATTTTTCTACTACCTCCACCCCGATAACCACTAAGCAAGGCTTCTTGCTTTTTTACCTCGATTCGTTGTACACCAAAAAGCCAAAACTGGGGTCCAAGAGGGAGGCAGCATCATCATCCTTCTCTATATCATCACGAGAAAAGTTTCTTTTCTTTCTTATCGTTGATAGAAACACTGTAACGCTAAGAGCGCTTTATATAAAATGGGAAAAAATGTATGGTTATTTACCCAGAAATCTCAAAAAAGCAATGCATTCTTACCCAGAAATACCACAGAAGTTCCAAGAAACTCAACGAATAAAGAACGATTTGAGGTAGAAAGCAGCAAGAGATTAAGGTTTCAGAATACACATTAAGCAAAAAGTACGCGATGATTCAAAAGTGCAAATTATGGCGAAAGCTTACAGCAGGCCAAAGACAAAGAAAGGTTCAAAGGATCATAGAAAATACCTGAGTACAAACTGTTTAGAGAATAATGAGGCCCTAGGAATCAGATGACCTCTCATAAATGTAAACAAAGGAGAGACGAAAAGCAGTTGAAAAACTTCCCAGAAACGCAAATGAAATATCAGCACGAAATGAATAACAAAATAGGGGGAATATGAATAGTGATATGTAACTGCTAAAGTTTTGAATGGCAAAGGTTAGGGGCATAAGAGTCAATCCACCCCAAAAAGTAATGATAGATGGGTGAAACGATTCGTGCATTTAATGCGCATGAAATGTGAAGACTGTGTATGTTAGTTACAACACACTAGTAAGAGCAAAAGTCACCACGTGTAAAGATCACATCATTATTCGAATATGTGTGAAGCTCTTATCTCAGAATCATATTTTTGCAAACAGTCAAAAACTAAAAAGTTACTTGGTTCATATAAAATCTTAACATAAGAAATTATATAGAGATTGCGAACTGGGTTCCGAGAAAGACACTCTCTTGCATAACAAAATGATGATAAGACTTATAAAGGGTAGTTGAACCAGGATTTCAATAAAGGGTTGGGCCTAGGGGCAACTCGTCATCAGGATTGAATCAATATACATTATATCTTGACAATTTGAAGATTCAATTTGCCAAAAGAGGGGCAACAGATATATTATCCCGTTGAATACGTATAACAAATCTGGATACTGCCAAATGGGAATCCGGATAAGTATGGATGCAAGCCCGGATACTTATGGATTGAAAAGTTCGAGCAATCCGGATAATTTTTCAAGAAACCCGGGCATGTATAAAACCTGTAGAAATCCAAAATATTTTTAAAGCTATATGCACCTCGGCTGCCTGGACACCCAGACTGCCTAGCTGAGGGGCAACTATTATGGACTCATTATGAGGTCCATTTATTATCAGGCCCAACAAGGGGCAATCCAAATATAAATCTGATATAATCAAGAAGGATATCCATCAAAGATATTAATCCTAATTCGACAACATTAAACATGGGCTTGGGCTGCTAGAAGAGGCATAAAAGGTCCAAAATCGTAATACCCACAGGCTATGTTGCACCGACACTGACACGGGACACGACACGACACACCGACACGTTAATTTTAAAAAATGACATATTTTGACACGTTAGGACACATTTTGATATTAAATAATATTTTTAATATATATAATATAATTTACATTTAATACATATAACAGCCCATAATAAGTCATATAATCAATCAAATATTCAAATTGCATAACATAAATATAAAGAAAAATTAATTTTTCATACCTTGTTAATTTTTTATGTCAAATTCGATAATAAAAAAATTGCCTTATAAATTATTTTTTCATTTTTAGTTAATAAAATAATATTTAGACCTAAAAAAATGTGTCAGCTGCGTGCCGGAGCGTTAACTTCGTGTTGAAAAAAGTTGATCGCGTGTCGGAACGTTAACCACATGTCCCAAAATGTTGACTGTGTGTCGAAACGTGTCAGAGTTATTTAAAAACCACATGCTGGTGCTTTCTAGCCCACAAGTAAGCCATATAAATAAGAGGTGAAACCTATAGGTATGATCATTCTCTCTATTACTGTTATGTTGTCACTGTGCACACACATCACCCCTTTGGCAAAAATTATCTTTCATTCTTTTGTGAATAGTGATCCACTAAACTCAAGGGTATCTAACTCATAGATACCTTAGAGAGCAACTAGATCCAAAAGTAACTAACTAGCCTATTGGGCTAGACATCTCTGTCTTCAGGATAGAACAGGTAACATACAAATTCATCTATAAACTATCTTATTTAATTGTTTATTAATAGAATAGGAATGGTGATGATTGAATTTGTGACCACGGAAGGCTACAATACCATATAATGCACTCAATTAAATCCAAAAACTTAAGCGCTTAAGTGAATGTTATATTTATAATTTTATATATTGAGGAAAGATCATTTGACTCTAATGTAAGAATAAAAAGTTTTATTCCTTATCTCAATAGTTGATTTCAATAAACTAATGGTTAGAGTTTATTGAGTTATACCATTTAATTAATTACATATTAATTCTAAATAAATTATCATTAGATGAATGAAAATTAATAACTGAGATAGGGAGTAAGACTTATAAGTCTTACACCAGATTAAAAAGATCCTTCCTGTTTTATATTATATATCTATAACAAAAGTTGTGATAAAATGATACTGAATGGACTATGGTCGCATAAATAAACAATATGTAAATCTCATACTGCATTTTTATTCTTATATTTTTTAAATGTGAATGGAGAACTACAAGGAAAAACATTTAAGAAAAGAGGTAACATGAATAGGGAAAGATGTCAAGCATCTACTGGCATTTATTAGTAGCAATAGTATGATGGCGTTCTACATCATGTTTTTCTTGGATAGCCTCCATTAAATTTTGGAAGGGAAGAAACTTTTGATTACATTAAGCTCCTTGCTGACATCAATCATACTCATTCTTTCTTTTGGTGATTCCACCGAACAAGCAAGTGCAATCTTAAAAAGAGAATGCAAACAGTTTTCTGAATTAGGATGCATAAGGCCAAGGTTTTTATTCATAGTAGCATTTTCTTCAGCAGTGAGAATAGTCTGGTCCACAATCTGCAAAAGGTGATTCAAAAGAGAAATTTTAACATAATTATGGAGAGTATGACCATCTTTAAACATTTCATCAGTGGGTCTCCTTCCGGTTAACATTTCTAAAATCAGAATTCCGAAGCTATACATATCGCCTTCAGTTGACACCTGAGAACCCATTCCATACTCTGAAAAGTAATGTAAATCAATAAATGGCATTAAAGACATCAAAAAGTTAACCCAAAAGGAAATAAAGGACCATAAACAATAGCTAAAACTTGAAAATAAAAATTTTAACACCTTAACAAAACAATGCTAGGGTATACCTGGAGGAGCATAACCGATAGTTCCCTTTATTCCAATTGTACTACTTTGCATCAAAGAGACTCCAACACTTGAGAGCAATCTTGCTAGACCAAAATCACTGACATGAGCTACCAAGCAATCATCAAGAAGAACATTGCCAGGCTTCAAATCACAATGAATGATAGCTTGCTCACATTCGTAGTGAAGATAATGAATTGCATAAGCAACATCATTGATAATATTAAACCTTTCCTCAAGGTTTAATGATCTAGGATGATCTGCAATTTCTGTTACTGGATGCAACCAACTTTCTAAGCTTCCATTTGTCATGTACTCAAAAACTAGAGCCTGAAATTCTTGACCTTTGAAATCTGTGCTGGAACAACATGTTAAAATCTTAACCAGATTTCGATGCCTAATATTTTTGAGTGCATTGCATTCTGCATTGAAACTCTTGCGAGCTCCCTTCTTTTGAAGATTTAGGACCTTTATGGCAACAACTGTGTCTTCTGGCTCAACAATTCCTTTGTATACAGAGCCAAAACTTCCAGATCTTATCAAGTTTCTTATTGAAAACCCATCGGTTCCACGGTGTAGGTTATGGTATGAAACCGTGGCTAGCTAGTCAGTTGTTGGTGAATCAGAAGATGGTTTCTTATTTCTTTTCCTCATCCAGTAGAAAGTGGGAATAAATGACAATATGAGAAGAAAATCAACCACACTAATCATCACTGCTATCAACTTGAAATTATGGCGTTTTGCATGTTTATCACCTTTGACAGGGCATGGCGGTAGATGTAGCTCTAAAACACCTCCACAAAGCTTGTTGTTTCCAATCACTGCTAACTTGCTTGCAGTTTTGAAAGACACCTTCAGTTGGTACCTCACCATCCAACATGTTAAATGATACATTTAAGTATTCTAAGAAATGAATATTCTGCAAAACATCAGGAATCGACCCAGACAAGTGATTCCGGGATAGGTCTAATTTTTGAAGACCTTTCAATGAAGCCAAAGAGGATGGAATGATTCCATGGAAGGAATTCCCCTGCAAATAAAGGTACTCCAAACTTGAGCATTCTCCAATGGTTACAGGAATATTACCGGATATATGATTCTTAGAGACATCCACGTAATCAATATTTTTCAATTGGCCAACTTCATCTAGTAGACTACCACTTAATGAGTTGTGTGACAAGTCTAGTAAATTTGTCAAAGAGTAAAGACTAAAAACCTCTAAGGGTATGGTTCTTGTAAGATTGTTTTGGGAAAGGTTTAAATATTGTAACTTTTGGCAGTTTCGTATACTTAGAGGAATATTTCCTTGTAATAAATTTTGGTCTAAACCCAAATGATACAACAAACTGAGGTTTCCTATGATGAATGGTATATCTCCTGACAGCTTGTTTCCACTCAATTCTAAAAATTGCATATTCTGAAACTTTCCAAAAGCAGATGGAATAATCCCCTCAAAATAGTTATTTTCCATAGCTAAGACAATTAAGCTATATAGATTTCCTGGCAAAACGTAGTATGAGAAGAAGCTTTCTGAACTCGTCCCACGGAATTACCAAAATCAAGTGTCGTATTTGCAATGGAAATGGGGATTGTACCTGAGATTTGATTCCCGCCAATTGCAATTGCTTTGAGATTGGGAAGGGTGAGGAACATGTTGGATGGAAGAGAGCCATTAAATTGATTTTCTGGTGCTGAGATTAAAATAAGAGATGACATATTATAAAGACAAGAAGGAAGTGTACCAGACAGCTTGTTTTGACCCAGTGCTAGCCATGTCAAGTTTTGGAGGCGACATATTTCCCTTGGAACATATCCCTCTAAGTTATTAATACCCACCCTGAGCTGAGTTAGGGATGAAAGATTCCTCCTGGTAAATTGTTTTTCGCAATGTGCAAATGTTGAAGCTTGCGAAGAAAGGAAATTTCAATTGGTATGTTACCAATCAGATTGTTCCCATATAAGAATAAGACTTTGAGATCAAAACAATGAGTTATTCATGAGATAGAGTTGCTGCAGTTGTAATAATCGACCCAATTTTTGTGGGATTTTTCCGTAGAAGCTGTTGTTTCCGAGGTTGATGCTTACAAGAAAAGAGAGATTGCCAACATGTGGAGATATGGATCCACGCAAGTGATATCCTTCGAGGTTCAAAACATTAACTCTTTGATGCATGGGGCTGCATGCCAGTTGCAAAAGTGGGTAGAACTATTCCAACTGACCAAGATGCCATATGGGTCATAGGAAATTGATTCCTTAAATTTCAGCAATGCCATGTGATCTGTCTCGTTTTGGGTTTGGGCCAAACCATAATGAGTTCAAAGTAAAGAGAAGAAATAGGTGAAGGCATGAAGAGAAAAATGCAGGTAAAATTAGAGAAAGAGAAAAAGGCTTCATTTTTTGGTTGAGGAAGACGAAAATAATTGGATGGAAACACACAAGAGGGATATGGATATTACTTCCTTCTGTTACTCTCTGCACTTAAATACTGGAGACAACATAATAGGAAAAATTAGCACCCGTCATTAGTCAAGTCAAAATTGATATACGCCCAATCTATATTTGCTGCATTTACATGGACTTAGGTGTGAAGAGAAGAAAAAGGATAATAAAGATGCAAACAGATGGGGGGCCACATCAATGGGAATTTAATAAAAAGAGTGAACACGCTTTTGGTACCTAGCAAAAAAAAACACGGTCCCATTTTAAACAAAAAAGATGGACCCATTTAATTGGATCTCACAAATTCAAAAAAAAAACCATATTAGTTCCTTAAAATGACTAAAATGGATCCACTCTGAATTTCACAGGGACTAATCAACTATTTTTTTTATAAGGTACTAAAACGGGGACCGAATTTTTTGTTACAACCGAAAATGATATTTCCTCTTATAAAAAGCAACAACCCCTGGATTGGTACATTGACAGTAATGAATTGTACCATTTACAGTGAAATTTCTTATAGATTGAAAGGCTATCTATTATTAAGCGTTGAGATTAGATACATTGTGATTACCAATTAAAAAAGTATGTGGTACAAACTAAAGAGATTTCAAGTTGGAGCATTTGGCTCAAAAGTAAGTAGAACATCACATTTCAATCAAAACGTAGCATGTCACATAGGAATTAAATTAAATTTATGTTCTTAATTTAATTTTATGATAATTTATGAAGAAGTTAAGTGTATCAATATGAAGATATATAAGAATTTCTTTATGTTTAATGAATAAAACTTGGCCTTTTCTCTCTTCTGTCTTGAAATTTCTGTCTTGAAATCTCTCTGATTTTCCCTCTAATTTTGGTTACTAGTCACTAGTCAATGCTTCCAGTAAAAGTCTCTGCACGTCTGCTTCAGCGAGCTACTCACGCTTTGATTAGGAGGTATTTCAACAAATTTGAATGTCACATGCTAATCAGACAAAACAGAATTTCAATGAAAAACATAGCATGTCATTTAGGAATTAAACTAAATATATGTTGTTAAAATATTTTAAAAAAAATTTATTAAAATTTTAAGGATTCGCTTTTTCTACTGTCAATGTAGATAATTCATCTACAGTGAACCCAAAATGATGTCATTTTGAAGCGGAAATCAATGTATTTTTGTAATTATAATTTATTTCAAGGTTATAATAGTCTTTTTCATTATAATTTTATTTTTATTTTTCAACCCAAAATGACGTTATTTTGGGAGCGAATGTAGATAATTCATCTACATTCATTTTAGAAACATTAAAGCCAAATTTAAATAGTTGAATGAATTAATCTAAAAATACAAAAGAATTTCTTTACATTTAACGAATAAAACTCGGCCTTTTCTCCCTCTTCAGTCTTCATCTTTCTGTTTTTGATGTAGTACGTTTTGCATATTAGTCATCATTCCCCGGTTTATACGTTCCTTACCAAGTGAAGTCTTGATAAATTTGAATTTATTGCTTTTGATAAATGCCTATGCTTAACTGCTTCTCCACGGCTAGCATTTTTTTTTTTTGGATTTACTTTGATTAGACAATCGTTTCTTATGGGTTGTGGAAAATTGGAAGCTGAGGTTTTCTAATAATGCAATGTGGACTAATTTATATTGCTACAGACTACAGAGAAGAGTCACATATATGTCACCATTTCTACATTAGTGATTATCGAGCAAATTACTGATGATCAGAATGTGCCAGTATATAGTAATTGGGAATAGTAATCCACTACCACTAGAAATATCTATGGTACTACTGTTGTACCATTCATTAAGTATATCTATTTAATAAAAAAGTGAGAAATGTCTGTCATGTTTATATAGAAAGAAGAGAAAAATATTTTTTTATCCAAATATCACTTGTTGAATGGCAAATGTACCTATTACAGACGTACAGAAGATGATCTCAAGGTGTAAGAATTTTGGTGCGTGCATAACTAAATTGCTTACCCTCTGAGACAATATCTTTTATTTGGAGTGTTTGTCACAAAAGTAAGCAGAATATCACATGCTAATACAGCAATTCTGTGAAAACATAGCAAGTCACACTGTAAAATGAAGTTAAATTTAAGTTGTCAAAATAATTTGATCTGAAAATTAAGTAGCTGAATGAATTAACGTGAAAATACATATATGAGAATTTCTTCATGATTAATGAATAGCACTTGGCCTTTCTCACTCTTCGGTCTTTGTCTATATGGTTGGTTTCTCTGTAGTTTGGCTTACTAGTCAGTGGTCAAGCCTTGGTTTATACTTTCTAATACAAAGTGAGGTATGTGCAACGCATTTGAATGCTTTTATAGCATCTGAATGTGCTCCATAGAAACTAACTATTTATTATTAAAAAATACTACTCCCATTTTATATTAGTTAATTATCTCATGTTATCTCACTTTAAAGATTTCACTCACTTTTTTTATCCATTAATGGTGAACTCCACGTGACTTTTCTCTGTAACATGAGAGAACTACTCTCATGTGAAATGAGAATAGCATTCCCTTGATGTTACAAGGTAAAATTGTGTTGTATGTTTCACATTTATTTTGTAGAAAATTTTGATTCCGGACCTACTTCCATTTTGATCTTTTCGAAGAAGATGGGTCCACTATCTCTTTCATCACCTTAATTACAGGGAATTGATTTGCCGCCTATCTTTTTGTATTTTCTTTTTCTTTTTCTTCAACATGACCCGGGCATGTGTTATATATACATTACATTAACAATTATTTGTAGTTTTAATTCCCGAAGAACAAATTTGACAAGATATTTTGCAATGAGATAGATAAGAAAATATAAAGCTAAACGTTAATTGTGCATTGGTCAATCATAGGGAGGCAATTTATGACATGATCCGTCAACTCAACCCGGACTCGATACGAAATTTTCATGTTCGGGTCAATCCATTTAATAAATGGGCCGTGTTCGGGTTGGAAAAAAATAACACGAAAAAATTCGTGTCGGGTTACAGGTCAACCCATGAACCCGCTGACTCGTAAATTTACAAGGTTATTGTGGTCATTTTATCTCATGATATAAAAAGTAAATGTTTAGGGTTTGAAATCTTTTATTTTTTCACTCTCCGCCGCTCATTCTAGATCCTTTTTTCTCTCACTTCGCCCTCAAAACACACTCCACGCTACTGATCTATCTATGCTGCTGATTTCTGTCTGCAAACTTTCTTCCACCTCAACCAAATAGGTATGAATTAATCGTTCGACATAGTTAAATCTTTGCTTTATTTTTCTTCCATGTAGTAACTTGTTGTGATCAATGAAACCCATCGTGTGTGTATATATATATATATATATATATATATATATATATATATATATATATAAATAGTGGCTTTATCGAATCCGACAGTAAGACACCCATCTATGCATATATAATATAGACACAAGGCCATTGATTTTCAATAGTCTTACTTCATCCGAATATCTAGAGACACAAAGTAACTCATTTTGTTACACAGGTTTCACCGGTTTCATTTTTTAAATTTTATTTTTTTTTATTAGTTACTTGGTTTTATTTGTTATATTATTTTCAATTACAAAGTAACCCACCGAATTTTGTTTCACAGGTTGTGCTCAAATTTCGGGTTGTATCGTGTCA
Source organism: Gastrolobium villosum (assembly GCA_032173675.1). Classification (NCBI taxonomy): domain Eukaryota; kingdom Viridiplantae; phylum Streptophyta; class Magnoliopsida; order Fabales; family Fabaceae; genus Gastrolobium; species Gastrolobium villosum. The sequence goes on from JAVKPL010009498.1 coordinate 16,776, forward strand.
ACCCGTTTAATCAACAGGTCGTGTTCGGGTTGAGTTTTATAACACGAATTGTTAATCGTGTCGTGTTTGGGTTGAGCCTATTCGTGTTCGTGTCAGACCCAGTTAACCCGAACCCGACCCATGAACACGAATTGCCACCCCTAGTCAATCATTCTTGCGTGATATTTTTGTAATTGGAGTTTTTCTCTTATAACATGTTATTTAGTGTTACTTTAGGAATCTTGTATTTGTAACACATCTTCGTTTGTACTCGTATATAAATTTCTCCCGTATGTTTATCAAAAAAAAAAAAAAAAAAAAAAAACTCCTATATAAAGGATAAGTTTGTACACAGATCGAACAGGCATATTTCTTCCTTATGTCAATCGAATATAGACTTAAATACTAGTATTCGGTCCTATTTAATCGTATAAGGATATCTTAAGGATAGAGATATCTAAGAGATAGATATCTGATCGCTTTATAGCCAATACTTCAATCATCACGCATTATCAATGGACATATAGCCAAGATATGAGTGTATGCACAGTATTGACAGTGATAGTAAAATAGGTAAAAAATGTATACATGAAGTCTTTAGGCTTTTATTTATAGGAGTTACCTCTTGGATTTGAGTTGTTAAGATCTCCCAATTGATGTGAAATACCACCTCTTACTGCTATGGATATGGATCTTATCCTTCGATGCTTATCATATACTATTGTTGAGATATGAGTGAAATATATCCTAATCTTTTATTGGATTTGCGGTTAAGATATGTAACTTGTCCATAACAAGAGGCAACATAATCAACACATAATGTAACGACATTCTTGAATTGAATTTTGATTGCTAGTGTCCAATTTAAAAAAAATCATCCCTATAAGTCAAGTCAATTGATCTGTCGTTTTTACTAACAAAAGAGGTTCTAATGTTTGGTCCAAATTAGGGTTGACAAAATGGGCCAACCTGGCCCAATTCGCATGCAAACTGAAAAAAAAAGTTGGATTAGGATTGGCTCGAGAAAAAAAAAACGAGCCAGAAAACTCAATCCAACCCGACCCGAGTCAGGTTAGGGTTGACTCAAAAATATGACTTATGGGATGGCTTGAAAAAATAGCTCGCGAGTTGGCTCGAAAATTGACTCGCGGGTTGGCTCAAAAATTACTTGCGGGTCGGCTCGTTTTCAGCCTATTTAAATGAACTTGTAGTATTAATGCATCAGCTATGTGGCTTCCATCAGCTTAATCAAGGGGTTACAAAATGAGAAATAAAAGCAAAATATTCTAGTTTCGAATTCTCTTCACAACAAATTTGCACCAACATTAAGAAACAATCAGAATCACTTGCTGACAAGTGGGTAAGATATTTGAACCAAACAGAGCCAGCACAACCTAACAATATAAAAATGACAAGGATGTAAGAAGATTAGAGACTTAGGTTTAGAGAAGAAAGAAAAAAGATGACAGGTTTTGTCCATTGTTGTATATTATATTTTGTATTTTTTTATAAAAAAAAAAAACTTAACCCGCTAGCTGGCCCGTTTGACCTGCAGGTTGGCTCGTTTTTTTCCCGAGATGGCTCGGGTTGACAGCTCATTTTTGCCAAACCAACCTGAATCATTTTTCACGGGTTACGAGCCAACCTAACAAGTTGACTCGTTTTTTGCCAACCCTAATCCAAATCACACCAAATTTAGAATTAAGATTAAGAATTGTGTGTGGACCAAGAAGCATGTGACATGGAGCCAAAAGCTGCTAAAATATCACTTCCAACCAAACTGTATGTTATCATCTTAAAAGATTAAGAGTTTGTTTCGCAAGTAATTTTTATATCTTTCTTATTTTAGAAGTGTTTTTTATTAAAATTAAAGCTATTTATATTTTTATGAAAATATTTAGTTTTTGAAAAAAAATATTTGACTTTTTACTTCTACTCTCTTTAGAAATTAAAATTTTCAGCTTATGAAAAAAGTAAATTTCTGACTTTTTTGTGACTTATGTTTTTTTTAAAAGCAAATATCCAAACGAACTAAAATGAGAAATGTTTTTTTTTTCAAGAAAGAAAAATAGCTTTTGGAAAAAAAAAATCATCCAAACAAGCTTTTGTGGGTTGGTACAGTCTATTACTCTTTCCTTGCGCCTATTTCGCCCGAGGAGGTTTGTTCACAGGTAAAATCTTTGTAACTTCATGCTATACTCATAATGCGATGACCCACTCTCTTTCACCACCTTCCTGATTTGCAACAATGCCACCTATCACCTTCTTGGCTATGAATTTGCTACACTATATTAACGTTTAGGGTAAAATGTGTGTTATTTTAAAGGATGTAAAGTTATGTTATTTTAAAAGAGAGAAAGAGATAGATAAAGGAGGAGAGAGGGTTGACAAAAAAAAATAAAGGTATGGATCCCACTTCTTTGAGAGAGAGTGAAAGAATATAAATTGTGTCATATGAAAGGATAAACATTTCTGCATAATTTTTTTTTTTTAACTACATGGGGCATACCCCCACAAAACAGCAAACGGAAACTAACAGCAAACTAACGAAGACAGAAAAAACAAAAAAAGGAAAAGGTTCCACTGATAGCCATAACAGGTCAACAGCAGTAATTAGGAATCAACTGGGACTTGTCCAGGATCAAGCAGCTCCGCAACAAGAAGGTAGAGCAGCTCACTTTGAGGGGATGAAATTGTTACAAGGCCAAAAAAAAACATCTAACGCTTTTTTTACAATCCAATCCGTTCAAGTATTTCAGCTGGGCTTTTTTTCCCTAACGTTTAATAACGTAACTACTGAATCTGATTTTGAGTCAAGCCCAAAACTAGATACGGACCACCTAAAATACTTTTAACAAATAACAATTGCTTTTATTTTTTCTTTTGGTTTTAATTTTTCTTTATTCTTTAAACCCATTTCAGAAGATTAAGGGGAAATAATTTTAACTTAGGGTGGTATATAGCATGAAGAGAAATGATTAGGTGCGGCATTTACATGATCAGTACTTAATAAATGAGTTTGAACTGCGTAGCAAAGTTCTCAACTTATGATTGTATAATCTAGCTACAAGAAATGCAGTACAAATGTGAACTATGCAAAACTTAGGGGTTCTATTGTTGGGAAATTTAATAACCCTAACATATAGATTGTGAATTTAAAAGTGGATTGAAAATTTAATCTTGATTAAAATGGATTAATTATATGAGATATATAATTAGATAGAATAAAGTCATTTTTGGACAAAAGTGCAATTAATGAAAACATATGGGCTAAAATACAAATATGTAAAAATTAGTATACAATCAATTTTGATGTCATAGTCAGACTAAAAGTAATATACGGGCGCAGGATATCTTTAGTACTATTTTAGTATGTACTCATTTATTAAAAATAGAAAAAAGTGATGGTTTAAGAGAAAATAACCATATAAAGAAGGGTAAAATGATAAAAAAAATATATTATTATTTTCAAATTAAGTAAATGATGCACTGAGTCTTCAGTAATACAGTAATACTGAAGATATTTCCCCGGGCACATAGCAACTTCTTGGTCAAGTCTTGTCAACATTTTGTACTCAAATAAATTTATAAAACACATAATCTCATCATTATTGTTACAAGGCAAGATTGTTGACAGTTCGACTTAGACTTGAAATATCACATTTGGAATTTGTGATACTTTTTTTTTGTATACCGGAATTTGTGATACTTCGGTAAAGAATTTATCTCTTAGAAGAACATATTCATTATTTAATTTGTAACAGTCAATCTTGTACAATCGATTATCACTATAACGGAGTAAAATCAAAACCTGAACTGTTTAACTATTGGTGCCCGAAAGTAAAGCAAAATGGATTGTTACATGTTAGTATTTAGGATCCAAAAATCAAGATTATTCTCAAGTAACGGTTTGTTTAGTCTTCTTTTTTACATTCTAGTCTAATCTTTCTTAAATTGCAAGAAATCAACTTTTAATGTAAATCACTGAAAGAACACAAATTGGTGTTCTTTTAAAGGATACTTCTTTTATTTATCAAACAAAAAAAAAAGATACTTCTTTTTCCCATAATTATATAACCAAAGAACATAATTGATAACTAATTTCTTTATTAATAAAAATAAAGTTCTTTTTTATATGATATTTGTTAACTTGTGAAACACTCTTGGGAATAGTGACCAAAGTGTCACTTTTTGATAAAATTTTTACCCAAATGCCACGCGAACAATACTTTTTTACCAGATTACCACGTGTCATAATTCGCTATCACTAGTAGCAAATTTCGTGGTCAATGATTTCGTGACACATAGCCATATTACAGACCAAATTCTCTACCACTGACAGTGAAGTATGACACGTCAATTTTTTTGTGCGAAAATGTGTCATGTGTCACAAAATTATTGGCAAACGCAATTCGTTACCAATCATAGCAAATTACGTCACGTGGCTGTCTCGTAAAAAAGTATTATTCGCATAATATTTGGATAAAAAATTTTGCCAAAAAGTGACATTTTGATCACTGTTTCACACTCTTGAGTCACAATATCTAAACAAAATTTACAATAAATCCTCCAATTTTACTCTTGGTTTTTTTGTCGATTATTGCTCCATGAAGTAGTGTTAATATTTTGAAACGCTGGTTAATATGTTGTCGAATAATATCTTTGTTGATTATTACCCTCAGGACAAGCGTTGGTTATTACTCGATGTATAATACATCTTTTAATTAATGGCATTACGAATCAAAATCGTTAGGTTAAGTAAGCAATTTTTTTTATTTTTTTTTTAAAGTACTACATAATCAACTTGTGTTTATATTCAAATGAAGTACAAATAATGTATTTGATTGATTGAAAGAAAAGAGAATAATTGGTGACCAATTGCCCAAGCAATGCCAATGCTGAGACTGCAAAGAGAATTGACGAGCACTCTACGTAGCACTGATACGACATGTGGCACGATACGATATGACACTCTGACACGTCAATCCCAAAAAGTTATGGATTTCAACACGTTGGGACACGTTTTAATATTAAATAATATTTTTAATTTATATAGTATATATTTCATTTAATATTTAATAATTTAACAAAAAAATGAAACTAAATTAATAATACACATCAACACATTATAAAGATGGAAGCTTTAATAAAAAAAAATCTGGGATGAGAGAGATATAATATCAGATAGAGAGAACAATTCATATTAGAGAGAGCGTAATAGGAATTAACAACAATGATACTGAGATGATCTCTTATCTACTTAAGGGGAAAAAAGATAAAAAAATAAAATTGATATGATCAGGTGGAAGCTTTATTAATATATTTTAATTTTTTTAAAAAATTTAAAAAAATTAAAAAATTACGAAAATGCCATTTGACCGTATCGGACACGGTCAAATTCGCGTGTCGAAAAAAGTCAACCGCATGTCCGACACCATGTCGGAGCGTGTCGCCGTGTCGGACCCGACTCTTCCTGTTTTTTACAAGTGTCTGTACTTCTTAGCTCAGGAGTTCAGAAATTGAACACACGATATTATAATTAATCTTTCAAGGGTATTTTTTATTTCATGTCCCGAGAAAATTACTTGTCCGTAGGAATCAAAATAAGAAAATTATTTTCTTAAAAATCATTAATAAAAAAGGGCACTCCAAGTTCCCGACTTGCAACGATGGCAATATATCTTGTTTTATTCTTATATTTATTTTTCTTAAAAATCAATGATACTTAAAAGAATAATTTTTTTAAATAAATTCTATAAACACAATAATGGCTTATTTCAAAATTGACATTTTCACCAATAACATACGATTCCTACAACACGCACCCATTCAAAACAAGTATATTTTATCTTTGAACCCTCAAGACTTGATTAAAGAAAATTCACACATACCAGTACTTTTCCCCCATAAGGTGGGGAAAGACAAACATAACCTAATTTATAACGGAAATGTTATATTTACAAAAAATTTGTTTACAAACTACATTATGTTTGACCAGTCATATACTCTTGATTGAAATTTGACCAGTCATACTTAATATAATTTATAAGAAAAAAAAATTGTAAATATAACCTTCCCCAATTTAGAAATCAAAACTCCATTTTGAAGTGTGCATACATTTTGTGAAATATCATAGCTAGCCAAAGCTGTATAGTTAAAACTTGAAACAATAAAATAGAGAAGGCCACACACCGTATAAGTGCCACTGTGCCAGGGAGGAAAAGAGACAATGCATTCAAACTAGCGAAGAGATTAACATGTTGAGAAGCAAATTGGAGATACCCATGAAGATGCATGTTTATACAAACTAAAAAGATTGTTTAAATCCACACAACATTTATAGAACTGAAGGAACCATATAAAAAGTACTTGATGAATAATTCCTTCATTTTTAGATAGTTACATTACATGGACTAAATTATAACTTATGAAAGTCTATTGTGACAAAGCACTTGTGTTGTAGACAAGAAGTACACCACCAGCAAGAAGACCAAGTAGAGTTACAGCCCAGATAGCCAACCCAGTGGTACCTGCATTTATAAAATTTGTTATCATTCTAGGAATAAAAAATTACATTCTTTTACATTTAATATTTATCAAGTAATAATATTACCCAATTATTTATAATCACATCATTAGAAAGTTTGACTATGATAAACAACTCTTTTTCTCTACCTTTCATACTATTGCTTCTTGAATGTCAATTTTAAGGCATTAAAGTTATCAACAACAAAATAAAAAGGTTTCTTACCTCCAGTGTAGACATCACCGGTTGGAGACCAATCATTGGTGTCGTAGATAGGACTGTATAATAAATCAGCCAAATACAATTTGAATAAGCTGGTTAATTTATACATAATTGAATGAAAAATAATTCATAAGTGAACATCAATATTCAGAACTTTGAATTGCATGAACTTGATTTCTTATTCCATTTTTTTTTTTTTATTTCAGTACTTGATGGTGTACATCAATGGGTTGTGTGTGGTTACCACTCTACATCAAATCCCAATTAGCGAGTGTGGGATAAGGACAATTTTTTTACCCCTTTAGATAATTGTAAAGAGACTATTTCTCGAATTCGAAACCATGACCGGAAGTCACGTGAACAACTTTACCACTAGTTTTGACTCTCTCTTGTGTGTGTCTATATATATAAAATTTGATCTAGAATTAGAAAGATGTAATTTACCTGTATCCATCAACATTAGCACCGTATTTGTCCACAAACTGGTAAACACCCTTTCCCTGAATTGAAATTCAGAAGTTAAGATTATGTGGTGGAAGCTCTTAAGCAAAAAAATCAGTAAGCCTTAAAAGATGGGAACACTCTCAAGTAAATAAGCAATACCCACACATAATTTATAAACATGACAACAAATTCAAATTAATAATTTCTTTTCCTTTTTTTACTTCATTTCTAAAAAATAATAGTAATGAATAGAAACAATAACTTAATCATCATGTTAATCCATATCAAGAAGCTGAAGCTAAAAACATAAAAAACCTATCATGTTAACTGATATATTATAGTTTATGGATCTATTTATATCATGTTGTATATCGTCCAACAGAGACAAGATAGTAAACTCCACTATTTACAAAAAAAAAAAAAAAAAAAAAAAAAAAAGATAATGGACCTCGTTACTTTATCTCTCACGTAATTATCTCATGGAACTTGATATAATTATTTTCCTATAATTTAATGCAAGATACTAAACACAATCACAAACCTTTCCTTTCCTTCCAGATGCATCAACTCCATCCCTCAAGTTCATGCCACCACTAATTCCTACAATAATTAACATAAAAATAAAAATTAAAATTAAAATTAAAATAAAAGTGAAAAATGAAAAGGGTAGTGCATATATATATATGAATATTTTTATTTAAAAAGTGGTTGCTAACCATAAGGCTTGTCAGTCTTAATCTTCTTGCCACCACTGGCCACAACTTTGAAGGAAGATGAAGTCCTTGAAAGGGAAGGAAGCCCTCTAACTGAAGATTTCTCAGCAGTGAAAGGAACTGGTTTGAGGCTCACAGAAGCCATAACTGAAGATGCCATTTCAATTGAGACTTGTTTCTGCTACTACTTGTGTGGTATGAGCAAAACAAAACGAGTTAATCTGATAATAATAATAATAGTGACCAGATATCAGTGATTGCTTTGTAACACGTGGCATGGAATTTGTGGCTGTGTGAAGGATATGATATTGCAAACATTATCCAAATGAGATGAAATGTGCACCTATTGTTTTAAAACATGCTTACAAACAAAATCTTCAAACCATCTTGATGGAAGAAACGGGGATATTCCTTCATTCTATATAATCATCAGAAAAAAAGAGAGCAAAATATTCACACAACAAAAATAATGGAATAATATTGTGTCCGGATATATATAGCTCAACCACATAAAGTGGAGTGAGCTATTTAATAGTGAAAAAGAAAAATAAGAAAAGAGAAAGACATAAATAATCAAAAGGATTTAAAGTTTATAAAATTACTTTTAGATAATTTTGTTTAACAAAATACACATAACAATTGTGATAGAGAAAAACCACATAGGGACTAGTGTGAAGAGAAAGGAAAAAGAAAAACCACATATTTTTTTTTTGTTATTTTGATAAAATATTAGATAAAATTATCTAAAGTAACTTTAGAAACTTTAAGTCCATAGATGATTTTATTATTCTCCTTTCATATGAGATTACTTCTTTAATGCTCTCTCACTTTGATTTTTGCACTCCATTTTTTTTTTCTTGAGATTTATTCATCTTTTCTCTATCACATAAAATAGTAATTATCTCCTATAAAAAAATTAGTATTTCTCTTTATCATTTTAGGAAAATTGTTATTTTTTTTTTCAATGCACGTTGGTACTTTTGTTACGTGATGCATTTAAATTCTTTAAGGGATAAATATGAAGGGATTTGATTTTTTCATGTTGCATGAGAATTCAACTCTCATGTTGTGACTCAATTAGTGGTGGGCCCCACATTTATTAAAACAAGAAAAAGAAAAAAAAAATTACACGCAAATCGAAAGATCACAATTCTCATATAACATGAGAAAATGTTTTCCAAAATATAAATCATATTGCAGGGGTTCAAAATTAATGTGATGCAACTACCGCAGACAAAGTAAAGTCATTGAACTTTAAGCTTTTAGATTTTTTTTTTTGGGCTTTTTTATAAGTTAAACTTTTAGTTTAAAAAAATAAATTTTTGACTTTTTTTTGTGGGCTTCTAATTTTTAAAAAAACATACGTACAAATTGACTTTATAATATGAGTTTTTTTTTTTCTAAAAAAAGATATAGTTTTTGACTAAAAAAAATTGATCCAAATGGGAAAGAGATCAGTTTATCGCTTATCGAGTACGAGTAGGAGAATATACTACAAACCAAAATTTTATATTAAAAAAACTTTAAAATTTATGAAAACTGAATTTATAAAACCCAAAGAAAAAGGAATGAGCAATGATCTAAGTGGAAATGTTTGAAGTGTGAAGTCACTAGTTAAACATTCTTCTATTGATGTCTGCACTACATGCAATTTTTTTTGGGAAGATACTATACTTAATATTTTTGTTTGTAATTTCGATTCAAGTTCTTTTTCAACATCAGAACGTGTAATTCCATACTGACAAATTTGACAGCTCTAACTAGTTAGAGTATATACAATGATCTGGACTCTATTATGGTTAAATAAACAAAATATTAATGTTATACTTCCTATCTTTTTATGTCACAGTTGCTTAAAGTTTAGACTCATACATCTTGAGAGAACAATCACAGACGATAGATTTAGAATGAGATACCTAATTTGCTATACTAAAATTGGAATAAGAAAAATGGGAACAAAAATTATTAGTATATAACGATATTCATGGTAAAAAATGTTTAGTTTTTTGTTATTTTTCTAAACTTAAGAAGCAAATTTTATTTTATTTTTATTTTTAATTTTTCGTAAATAAAGAGGGGTCAAGCCCCAAAAGCAAAAGAAAATTACAACTCAGTAATTATCAATCTAGACATATTTCTAGCATCAGTATCTAAAAGATCCACCAACTGAGTATAAACACCAAAAGAAAATTATGTGTGTATAAATAGGAACAATTTTATTTCTTGAAAATTTCCCACTACTTTGCACGCAAAATTGTATGTGTTACAATATAAATGCCTGTAGATGTTTAGAATTTTATGACATACACAGAAGGTGTCATCTCCTAATAACATTTTTATTTTATTTTTTGGCTTTAGGTGTAGGGGTGGCAATACGGGTCAACCCGACACGACACGACACGACACGCTTTCGACCCGTACACTATTTGACACGACCCTGACACGACCCGTTTTGTAAACGGGTCACAAAACATGAACCCTGACACGACCCGCTGCGGGTCACGGGTCGACACGACACGACCCGCAAAATTTAAAATTTAAAAAAAAAGTGAGATTTTTTAAAAAATAAATAAATTAAAAACAATAAAAAAATAAAAAAAGATTTGCTTCTGTTTTTTGAGATTTTTAGTTCCTTATATTCTTTTCTATACTAAACAATGACTATATATATCAATATATAAATGAATAAAACTAATAATATAATAAAATATTTAATTGAAAATTAAAAAAATGACACTGTGCGGGTTGACCCGTTGACCCGCGGGTTGACACGTGACCCGACACGGAAAAAAACGGGTCACATTTACACAACCCGTACACGACCCGTAATGACCCGCGGGTTGACACGACACACATTTTGACGGGTCGTGTCACGGGTCAACCCGCGGGTCAAGACCTGTATTGCCACCGCTATTTAGGTGTTTAGTAATGTTTCCAAAAGCCACTTTAACTGGAAAATCAGAGAGCAAAACAGTTCATGGATCAACCAATTTATAGACATGACTTTGAATGAAAAGAAAATCCTAAACTTCTCAAGCATATAAGTTACTCAGTTACAAGAATTTCTTATGTATCAGTGTCAGCAACTAAAATTTTGCTGCTTATAGATAAATTCAAATGCCATGATTCCAAAGAAATAAATAGTTTACATAGAATAACTATAATTTGTAAGAGGTTAACCTATACCAATAGACATGGGATGCTGATATTTTGAGATATGTAGGCCAAGGTGCTTTATGAAATGTCTTTTATTTAACAAAAAAAGGGATAACATGATCACAAATTCATAGTCACAGTAGATTTGTCCATCATCTTACTTGGTAATACAGCAATGACTTAAAAGAAATTTAAACATGAGTTTTCCCAGCAAAACTAAGCTCAGATAAAGACACGCTGAAGTTTGAACAACTACAAATAATAATACTTTCAAGGCTCCAATTATAAACAGCTGACACTATCTTTAAGCCTTAAAATTAAATTAAATTAAAATTCCACTATTCTTCTTTTATAATTAAATTCGTAATATAGATTTCAATTTTTATAAATACGAATTTATAAAATTCCAAATACTAACGACACAAATCCTTACAAAAAAATAATTATTTATTATTATTTTATTAATTTAATTGTAATAAATGAAAGTTCTTCTTTGAGATAAAATATAAAATTCTAAACGCAACTATAAGAGCCTTTTTTATGAATAAATATGAAAACCTATTACATGCTAATAGCTAGAGGTGGAAAATTGGGCTCGATCCGAAGAGCCGGCACACCATCATATTTTTATAATTAAATTAAAATTTCATCCTTCTTCTTTTATAGTTAAATTCCTAAACCTGATTTTAATTTTTGTAAAATTTCAAATACAAACGACGCAAATCCTTGCAAAAATAATTATTTATTATTTATTTAATCTAATTGTAATAGACAAAATTCCTTCTCTGAGATAAAATATAAAAATATAAATGTGACTATAAGAACTTTTTGTGTGGATAGCAGATTTTTGTCTATGGTTGATATTTGTAAAGTTCTGAATCATTGCTGTAATATTTTCCACCTGAAATGCTGATAGTTAAAGGTTGCAAACTGAGCTTAGCCAAGAGGGCCTGCCCGCTCCGCCTGCCAACGCGTTTTAATAATTAAATTAAAATTCTACTATTCTTCTTTTATAATTAAATTCGTAATATAGATTTCAATTTTTATAAATACAAATTTATAAAATTCCAAATACTAACGACACAAATCCTTACAAAAAAATAATTATTTATTATTATTTTATAAATCTAATTATAATAAATGAAAGTTCTTCTTTGAGATAAAATATAAAATTCTAAACGCAACTATAAGAGCCTTTTTTATTAATGAATATGAAAACCTATTACATGCTAATAGCTAGAGGTGGAAAATTGGGCTCGATCCGAAGGGCCGGCACACCATCACATTTTTATAATTAAATTAAAATTTCATCCTTCTTCTTTTATAGTTAAATTCCTAAACCTGATTTTAATTTTTGTAAATAAAAATTTGTAAAATATTAAATACAAACGACGCAAATCCTTGCAAAAAATAATTATTTATTATTTTTTTAAACTAATTGTAATAGACAAAATTCCTTCTCTGAGATAAAATATAAAAATGTAAATGTGACTATAAGAACTTTTTGTGTGGATAGCAGATTTTTGTTTATGGTTGATATTTGTAAAGTTCTGAATCATTGCTGTAATATTTTCCACCTGAAATGTAGAACAAGATTGCAACACGGTTTTTTGTAAGTATAAGGTTTGTAATGTGATTAACCAACCACGACGGACGACAAAGATTTTGATCTTTTTTTCTCCGTGCGTCGCACGGGTAATATACTAGTTCAAATTTTAAATTTGACACCGATGTCAAAGGATCTACTCTTTTTTAATACGGACAAATTCAAACCTCAGAATCGGATGATTTACATATTTGCATAATTTCATATTTCTCTACAAAGATTTTATTATTTACAACAAAGGATTTAGCATTTCTCCTAAATTTATTTCCAATTGTTTTTTTAAAAAGATACAATATTTTGAAAAAAAATTCATATTATGAGAAGAAAAAATAAGATTTCTAAAGTATCATTATATTTTTTCAAATCCCAAACAATATCGTTTTGACTTTGTAGAAAATAATTTTTATTTCAAAAGTGGTTGCTAACCATAAGGCTTCTCGGTCTTAATCTTCTTGCCACCAATGGCCACAACTTTGAAGGAAGATTAAGTCCTTGAAAGGGAAGGAAGCCCTCTAATCCTCAGAAAAAAAAAGCAAAATATTCACACAACAAAAATAATGAAATAATATTGTGTCTGGACATATATAGCTCAACCACATAAAGTGGAGTGAGCTATTTAATAGTGAAAAAGAAAAGTAAGAAAAGAGAAAGACATAAATAATCAAAAGGATTTAAAGTTTATAAAATTACTTTTAGATAATTTTGTTTAACAAAATACACATAACAAATATATATAGGACTCATATGGACTCATGTGAAAAGAAAAGAAAATGGGCCACATATTTTTTTGTGTATTTTGATAAATATTAAATAAAATTATCTAAAATAATTTTAGAAACTTTAAATTCATAAATGATTTTATTATTCTCCTTACACAGGAGATAACTTCTCTCATGTTCTCTGACTTTGATTTTTGCACCCCTTTTTTCTTCTATGATGGTGAAATCCATTTATTTTTTCTCTATCACATAAGATAGTTATCTCCTATAAAAAAAATAGTATTTCCCTTTTTATTATTTTAGGAAAATTGTTATTTCTTTTTCAATGCACGTTGGTACTTTAGTTACGAGATGCATTTAATTTTTTTTAATAGTCTTTTGAAAAGAAAAATCACAAAAGTAATCAAATTAAAATTTAAAATTGTTAAGAGTCACTTCTGTAGTGTGTGACAGTAATTAGGGTCGTTTGGATAAAAGTGTTTTTCTCAAAAATTAAAGTTATTTGATTTTTTAAAAAATGTTTGGGTTATGAAGAAAAAATTGACTTTTGACTTTTGCTTTTTTTTATAAGAAAATTTTCAGCTTAAAAAATAGATTTTTGATTTTTTTGTGGCTTCTATTTTTTGTAAGAACAGACATGCAAACCTTATAATAGAAGTGTTTTTTTTCTTAAACAAAATAGTTTTTAACTAAAAAAAAGATGATCCAATCGGGAAAGAGGTTAGTTTATCACTTATCGACTAGGAGAATATACTACAAACCAAAGTTTTATTCCAAACGGGAAAGAGGTTAGTTTATCACTTATCGACTAGGAGAATCTACTACAAACCAAAATTTTATAGTAAAAAAACTTTAAAATTTCTGGAAACTGAATTTATAAAACCCAAAGAAAAAGGAATGAGCAATGATCTAAGTGGGAATTTTAGTGTTTTTTTTATTTATTACTATGCAATAAGAAATGGTGAATGTTTGAAGTGTGAAGTCACTAGCTATTGATGTATGCATTACATGCAACTTTTTTTGGGAAGATTACTATACTTTTGTTTGTAATTTTGATTCAAGTCCTTTTTCAACACTAGAACGTGTAACTCCATGCTGATAATTTTGACAGCTCTAACTAGTTAAGAGTATATGATGGATAAAAACGGGAACAAAAATTATTAATATATAACGATATTCATGGAAAAAAATGTTTAGTTTTTTTTTCTAAACTTAAGGAGCAAATTTATTTTATTTGTGTATGTGTGTGTATAAATAGGAACAATTTTATTTCTTGAAAATTTCCTACTACTTTGCATCCAAAATTGAATGTGTTACAATATAAGAGCCTGTGGATTTTTAGAAATTTATGACAGCAACATAGAAGATGTCACCTCCTAATAACATTTTTTTTTGGTAGACTTTAGGTGTTTAGTAATGTTTCCAAAAGCCCGTTTAACTGGAAAATCAGAGAGCAAAACAATTCATGGATCAACCAGTTTATAGACATGACTTTGAATGAAAAGAAAATCCTAAACTTCTCAAGCATATAAGTTACTCAGTTAGAAGAATTTCTTATGTATCACAGTGTCAGCAACTCGAAAGTTCCAAACGGTGAAACAAGAAGCTATTACATGCTAATAGCTAGAGGTGGAAAATTGGGCTCGATCTGAAGGGCCGACACACCATCACTTTTTTATAATTAAATTAAAATTTCATCCTTCTTCTTTTATAGTTAAATTCCTAAACCTGATTTTAATTTTTGTAAATAAAAATTTGTAAAATTTCAAATTCAAACGACGCAAATCCTTGCAAAAAATAATTATTTATTATTTTTTTAATCTAATTGTAATAGACAAAATTCCTTCTCTGAGATAAAATATTAAAATTTAAATGTGACTATAAGAACTTTTTGTGTGGATAGCAGATTTTTGTTTATGGTTGATATTTGTAAAGTTCTGAATCATTGCTGTAATATTTTCCACCTGAAATGTAGAACAAGATTGCAACACAGTTTTTTTGTAAGTATAAGGTTTGTAGTGTGATTAACCAACCACGACGGACGACAAAAATTTTGATCTTTTTTTTCTCCGTGCATCGCACGGGTAATATACTAGTTAAAATTTCAAATTTATTGATAAGTTCCTCCCATTAGATAATAGATGAGTTCCCTGATGAGTGAGGTAGAAAATTACATCGACTCTCTCACAACTCTCCTAATCGCTAGAGAAATCCTAATCTAATTGCCCCTTGCCTCTCTGCTTCCTGTCTAACTGCCCTACATGTATTCACTCAACCCTATTTATAATTCCAATGATCTAACTAAATAATTATGTTGGGATTTTCCTCATTAACCCCTGTTAAAAACCCTTGTTTGGGAACTACCTAGGCCTAACTAACAAAAGCTGGCCCACATGGTTCTTGGGGTCCACCATTATTTTTTCTAATCTACTATCCTATATAGGGGGTTTCTAACACTAAAATCAATGTGTTTACTTGTTGGATATAGCCCAGTGCTACTAGTAATATCCAGGAAAGCAAAACACGATTAGTGATAAGTGATAAACTTCCAACATATATATTTTTTATCTAGTCTCTTAAATCAGACATATATAGCCATGCTAAATTTTGCATAGCTGTAAACTAATATTCCCAAGTGCCGTCAACCCCAAGCCTGTGCATACATAGAAAAGCTTGTTTCACAAGTCATCTCACTGAAGCAGAAAAGAAGACAAAACTAAACAATGGAATTAGGTAAAATATGTCAAAAAGATTCAGCAATAGGTCCAATAAAAGCTGACACTTTTAAAAAGGTTATGAAGTCATTATTCATCAAAGCTACTTTTCCGCTCACTTGTATACTCTTCGTAGCAACAATAGAAGTTGATCAAAAAATGGTTTCCATTAACAAAATATTCAGCTATACAATGACTCTTTCTAAAACTCGGCTATAGAAAATGAACCAACAGCCCAAGAAAGAAAATTGGATTCGGAATTTGTCATCTATTATATACATCTTCCTATAATGGATATCAGCTGACTGTTCAGGGACACTTCTCAAAAGGTTGACTCCTTTGGCACTTCCAGCCATTTCCAAACGGTAAGCAAACCAGTCCCGTCTCCAGTGAAGATAAGCCCCCTAGAACATATCTGTAATGATCGAACCTCTTTTTTCGCAAATAATCGACCCATCCCTGAAAATCTGTAAAGGCAGACATAGACATGGTCAGGGGCTGCAAAAATTGCCCAACACAGAAATAAGTTACTGAACAAAATGAATGCAAGTTTAAGTTCACTTACGATTGCAGATCATAGAGGCGAACTGAATTGTCTCGGCAGGAGCAAAACAGTATAGGCTTGTCTTCTGCATCAGTCATCCCGCAGAGTGCAATAACACCCTATAATAAAAATTGAAAATATGGAAAGGATGAATCAACTAATTCCCTGACCAATTACAAAAAATAACAACTTAATTTCTACGAATGAAAATATAAAGAAATGACATTTGACATAAAATTAAAATTTTACTTTATGCACAGATTAGGCAACTTACATTTTCCTCTGTGTGCGTGTATGTCACTTTCAAAGTTCCCTCTTCGGTGGGAACCCAGGCCTTAATGGTGCAGTCATGTGAACTTGATAACAAATTATCGCCGTAAGAAATAAGGGATGTGACTACGTCAGTATGCCCATTGAGTGTCATTTTACACTCTAATGTATCAAGGTCCCAAACCTGAAGAAAACAAGATAAAAAATAACCCTTTCAGAAAATTACCATGTAGAAGCAAACAACAAGCAGTAGAGTAGCTAACATAAGAAAATAGTACACTGCCTAAGATTCATACTGAAGAAAACATCCCTAAAAAAATCTACCAAAAGACACACAACGTTAGTTTCAAAGTTACCCAGCATAAAACCAAGAACATTTTAGCAATGTCCACATCAGTATGTTAAAATTCTCCAATCTGTAGTCTGGTGGTGAAATAACCTATCTTTTAACACGCTCCAAAAGGAGCACGGCATACATTCAAAAGAGTAAAAAGAGAAATTCCTCAATTCTCATTGACAGACAATAGACATACCATTATGCTATGGTCCATGGACCCAGAGTACAGCTTATTTCTACCAACAGTCAGGCAAACCACAGCTTTAGTGTGGCCATTTAGTGATTCGGCAAGTTCAAAAGGGGAAGTAGCTTCAGAGCTGCCTCTCCATGCAGAAATTACACCATCCTACAATTGAAATCATCAGATGATACATAAAATTATAGATGACATAAAATAGCTATCAAAAGGAGAGACAGAATTCTGATCAAAGAACAAATCTATCCGGCAACTAATTACAGAAAGAAAAAACAAGTCTATATAATATTAAATAACAACCATAAATCACTGTATGGGAAGTTACCTCTGCTCCAGCAAACAGTGTATCATTGCCAACAGTCATAGCAAGTACTTGCCCCTTAGGTCCATTAATAGTAAACTCTGAGCAAGTCTGAATATTCCAAGCCTTCACAATAACCGTGATAACATATTCAGCTTACATGTAATGCTCCAGTATACAAGACATGACAGTACAATGAAACAACTCAAAAACTGAAGTTATATCTTACCTTGACGACATTTTGCACACCAGCAAAAACCCATGGTCCATAACTGATCAAAGAGGTAACTTCAGCGCCAAGATTTATCACATTAACACATTGACCAGTATGACAGTCCCATATCCGAACTGTCCCATCAGAACTACCAGAAAAAAGTTTGTCCGATCCAACAGGAAATGCAATCCCAGTGATTACCTGTTGTCAAAAGATTTAGGCTAAGTACTCCAAAATTATTAATATAAAAGGAACCCACACAATTTCTAGCATTTCCCTGGCAAATTAGTGAGAAATTTAAAAAAAAAATCCGGCTAACACTTGGTTCATTAGGATGCTGCTGGTAGTTCCCAAATTAAATAGTAGAATTATAAAACTATGATTCTAATTAGTAAATATTAAAATATCAGTCAAAAGATAATTTACCCACAGATCAAGTTTAATTTAATTAATTAATTCAGATACCCATTCAAATATAAAACCAATGCTAAGAAAGAAGAATTTTATAAAACACAGCATTAGATATACATGCACGCGTTTGTCATACTGAATACTAAAAGGTGAATGTAAGAAAAAAGTACCTTCTCGTGTCCTTGAAGCTTTGCTACTGTGGAAAGCATATCACGATGTGCAGAGTTGACACTAATTTCCGATTGAAGCTCAGTAGCACTTAGCCCATCTCTATCATCACTATTTCTACCATATACTCTCTTTGATTCATACGTAGAGATCTTCTGGGGCTTCCTTCGATAACAATAACGATGAGCATTCTTAGTATTGTTATAATAAGGAGCAGACCGTAATCGTGTTTCATGTAAAAATCTGCAAGGATTTCTGATGCATCTCCCTACAAGCCGTAATGTTGTCCCAACGGTTCCTTCGGTTCTCCTCGCCACTATTTTACCTAAAAAAGCTAGGGCAGAACAAATCCATCGCATAACTCCCATGTCGTCAACGTCAAAACCCACAACAGAGTTGGACGAAAGACCAATAACTAAACCTTATTCAGCCGCGTTAATAGCCACTACCCTAAACCCCAAATTACCGTATCGTCGATCCGTATTAAAACCCTAATAAATAATTTTTTTTAAAAAAAAACCCCAAAATTCCCTGCGTAAAATAGAAACCCCAAACCCTAATATCAGAGAAGATAGATTGAGGGAGATGATCCACTTACGCCGGAGTAAAATAATCTTGGCTCTAACTTATAATTGTTGGGTTTATGTTCTTTTGCCAATGTTCAATTAGGCTCCATGCATGAAAATAGCCCAAAAAACCTAAAGCTCGAGAAGCTTAGGGTTAGGATTTTTTGATGCCCATATAAATAATCTTATTTAGTCACCAACCTCCGTGTTACTGTTGATAGATGTAGGAACTCAAATTCTAAAGTACCAATACACTCCTCCCTCTCCCTCTTAAGAATAGTCCAGAAGAAACTATCTTCCTTAGTAGGCCATCTTTAGAGGCTTGATCTTGCTTCTCAACAAGAAGGTTTGTTTGTGCTGTGACACAGAGAAGGCCAATTCATGAAGTAGAAGGTTCCGTGACCGCGTAGACGAGAAGGATCACCACACCTACCCAAAGGAGAAGGAGATTTCTCGTGGATTTACATTGCAAAAGATAAAATCCTATGAAACTAAAAACCATGATAATCAATTGCATTTCAAACCACAACACTTTTACATCTATGCAAATCCAATTGCGCCAATAATAACGACATGTTGATCACTTATGGCATGGCAATTTCAGCCCGTATGGCATGTTACATCACTTACATTGTAAAATTAAATAAAAAAATAGGATGAAAAAAATATTAAATGTAATGATAGAAGGGTTTCATTTGATTAATTTTATAATGGGTTTATCATCTATCATGTAACATGACCTTATAAAATTTCCTACACACACAACATTTTGTGGGGCCCACAGCAAAGAAAAAATATTCTGGCACACAAAACTAATCTCTATAACATAACACACTCATTTTTCCTAAAACATAACTCTTATAAAACCCTTTTATAATATATTGAATTTATAGGTTTATTCATATCAAGCAATATATTTTTGTAAATCATAAATCGTTTTGATTGGTTCTCTTGATCCTGATTTGGGTAGTATAATATATATAAAAAAAATAGATTATTCTATTTATTTTTTTTTTATGTCTATCTTACCTATCAATTTCTAATACTCTTAGATCAAAATCGCAAGAGAAGAAAGAAATAGTAAAGATTAATTGAAATTTTGATCAACATATTGGAAAGTGATTACAAAAAAAAGAAAAACATGAAAAAGATAGTTAAAGTGATAAGCAAGGTGGGCATTAAAAAACTAGTAGAATATCTTTCTTTCTTTTATGTAAACATAAAATATCTTATTTCATATATAAATAATTTGTAATTTAAAAAAAAATCCAATTTGTACTTTTTTTTAAGAGGATTATTTCTCTCATGTAGTAGAAAAAAAAAATTCTCATGTTGAGAGGCAAATAAAATGGGGCCCACTAATTAAAAAAAATATACATTTTTGATGTGAATGCAACATTATATATCAATGAATGCAATAGGAGAATATGATTTCCTTTTTTGAATGGTATGCGTATTTGCCTTTGACTCTTGAAATTTAGAACACGCATGTTTTATATTGTTTACACATGTAATTTGTGTTCATAATATGTAATGGATAATTCCCGAGGCAGATCTATTTGCTAGATTTGGATATTTTATTTTAACTTCTAAATTTTTTTAAAACGGACAAATTCAAACCTCAGTATCGGATGATTTACATTTTTGCATAATTTCATATTTCTCTACAAAGATTTTATTATTTATAACAAAAAATTTTAAAAAAACATCATTTTAAGATTTGAAAAAAAAAATACAATATTTTGAAAAAATAAAATTTCTAAAGTATCATTATATTTTTTCAAATCACAAACAATATCATTCTAACTTTGTAGAAAATAATTTTTGTGGTACGAAAATAAAATTTCTATAATTAAATAATAATATCTATATAAAAAATTCAAATAACTACCAAAAAAAAAAACCAAATAACTAGGTTTGAGTTTGGCTGTCCCCAATAT
>JAVKPL010009499.1:0-38942 GCA_032173675.1 Gastrolobium villosum
ATGTCCCTGCTTGGTTCAGTTAGGTCTTGCTGGCAGGAGACGCAGAGGCGTTGAAAGATCATTTTGTCCTTGTAATTCCTAGTGCTTCCGTATACCTGTTGCTGTTTGTTTAAATGGATGACTGTAATGATTAATGTTTTGGTACTTTTGGATGACTGTAAGTATTATGCATATTTATGTTAGCTTGAACTTTTATGAACAGCAGCTATTTTGGAAAACCTTTATGAAACGAATTTGAGTGGCTGAAAATTTTTATACGGATTTGTATACTGCTATGAGGTCCTTTGTTAGCTAATATGATAACGACTCTAATTCCGCTTCACGAACGACTCTCTTGGATGCATACAAGGGAGGGCGTTACACTAATTGGTATCAGAGCAGTTTGGTCCATGGATTTGCTTGTGTTTGATTGAATTAATTGTTTGTGTTTATCTGCTGATTGACTGTCTAAATGTGCTATAGTTTAAGTATATCTAGCTAGGGTAGTTGAATTGTAGGGACTACTTCTCTGGGATAGGGACCCGGATGCATAGCTAACTCTCCGAATTGAACTCGAGTACCTACTGGGGACTGCTGCCATGAATAAGCTCCGGTGAGCCTGATCAACTCATTTCCTGATATTGTAGATGTCCGAGTCGCTGGCGGATAGTCTCGCGGTTCAACTCGGGGAAGGTCTGGCGATGCGAAAGAGGATCTTATCACTACCATTGGGGGACTGGCAACGTTTATCCAGAATATGAGCCAAGAATGGCGCGATCATAGGCAACAGAATCAGAACCAACCCCCACTGCATGAAAATGCAGAAGAAACTGCCCGTCGGAGGTTGAAAGACTTCCGCAACTTCCAACCACCTACCTTTGAGGGTGAAGACAACCCTGAGGCTGCGGCAAAGTGGCTGCAGATGATCGAGCATATTTTCGAACGTATGGCATGCCCGGAAGACCCAGAAAACTGATTACGCGTCGTCCAGCTGATGGGAGAAGCCTTAACATGGTGGACTGGTGCGAGGGCTCTGCTGAGAGCTTCAGGACGTGGAACTAACATGGGCTGTGTTCGGCAGATTGTTTGGACAAGTATTTTCCTAAGGCAATGAGAAGAATGAAGCACACTGAACTGCTGTCACTCCGGCAGGATAACATGACGGTCAATGAGTACGTCAAAATTTGGGCAGCTGATCGAGTACGCCAACTTTGACCGGAACATTTCTGATGAATGGCGGGTGAAGTTGAAGAAGCGGATTGCATCCGGAAATCCGCAGCTCATCTTGACGACGGCTAATCGTACACTTCCGGAACTCGTCGACCAGAGTCGTCAGGCAGAAGGAATGAGTACCTGGAGGCCAAGAACTTGAACAAGCCACCATCACAATTCCACGGAGAGCAGAAAAGGCAGATTCTTCAGGACGGCACCCGTAGGGTCGAGGCAGAGGTACGCCGTTTTAAGGGCGCGGCCTGGAAAATTTTAGAGAAACTTTACGGTGGGTCATTCGTCGTCGGGACGTCAGGGTGCTACTGCTTGTGCTACGTGTGGAAAGAATCACTTTGGAGTCTGTCGCAAGAACAACAATGCATGCTTCAGATGCGGCCAGCAAGGTCACTTTGCTTACAAAATGCCCCAAACGCTAACAACAGCCTCCGCAAGCACGGGTGTTCACATGGGATGCAAATGAAGCGCAGAAGTTTCCCAACCTGATCAAAGGTAATGTCACTTTGAATGGTCACCAATTCTGTTATCTTCAGTTCTGGAGCGTCTGGCTCTTTTATGGCAAAGCATACTGCCTTGAGAATAGGCATCACCCCAACCCCGTTACCTCATGAGTTACACATCAGCACACCTACTGGAGGATCGTGCACAGCCTCAAGATCTGCAAAGGTGTTACCTTGCAGTACGAAGGGAACACGTATTCAGTTAATTTGGTGGTTCTGCCGGTATTCAACTTCGATGTGATTATCGGTATGGACTGGTGGTCGGAAAACGGGATAACCTTGGATTGTCGAGCAGGGAAGGTCATTGTTCCTGCAAGGGATAATTTCTACCTTTCTTCTTCTGATTTCGTTATTGCAGAGTTAAAAAAGACTCCGCAAGGGAGCAGCAGGGTATCTTTTGTCGATCGAGGCTGAGACCTCGGTTGACAATCAAATTCGGGATCCCGGTAGTTCAAGAATTCGAGGAGGTGTCCCGTAGAAATACCTCGATTGCCTCCCTCATAGGGAAATCCAATTTTTCGATCGAACTGGTTCCTGGAGTTGGACCAATCTCCACTGCCCCGTATCGTGTGGCACCTTTGGAACTGCGCGAGTTGAAGAAGCAGATAGAAGAGCTTTTGGCAAAGGAATTCATTAGACCGAGTACTTCTCCATGGGGTGCTCCAGCCATCTTGATTAAGAAGAAGGATGGAAGTTTACGTCTGTGTGTAGATTACCGCCAGCTGAACAAAGTAACGGTGAAGAATAAGTATCCGCTACCGAGGATCGACGATTTGATGGACCAGCTGAGAGGAGCCAGAGTCTTTTCCAAGATAGATTTACGATCGGGATACCATCAGATCCGGGTCAAACCGGAGGATATTCCGAAAACCGCTTTTAGGACTCGTTATGGGCACTACGAATATCAGGTGATCCCATTCGGACTTACGAATGCTCCAGCGGTATTAATGGACTACATGAACCGCATCTTCCGCCCGTTTCTTGATCAGTTCGTTATTGTGTTTATCGACGATATCCTGATTTACTCGGCTAATGAAGAGCTGCATGCGGAACATCTGAGGATTGTCTTGCAAATCTTGAAGGAGAAGCAGTTGTACGCGAAATGGTCGAAGTGCGAGTTTTGGCTTAAAGAGGTCCAGTTTCTGGGCCATGTCATTTCATCAGAAGGTATCGCGGTGGACCCCAGCAAAGTTGAAGCTGTCATGAATTGGGAACGACCCAAGACGGTCACTGAAGTAAGAAGTTTCTTAGGTCTTGCTGGATACTATCGAAGGTTCATCCAGAATTTCTCTCAGATAGTGCAACCTCTTACTCGTCTCACTCGGAAGGACAAGCCTTTTGAGTGGACTGAAGCTTGTGAAGAATGTTTCTTGGAACTGAAGAGCAGATTGACGAGTGCTCCCGTACTCACGATTCCGGATCCTACTCAAAAGTTTGAAGTGTACTGCGATGCGTCGCTGAAAGGACTTGGATGCGTGTTGATGCAGGACCGTAGGGCAGTAGCTTATGCATCTCGACAACTAAAGCCTCACGAAGAAAATTATCCTACGCACGATTTGGAGTTAGCGGCTATAGTGTTCGCACTTAAAATCTGGAGGCATCACTTGTATGGTTCGCAGTTTGACGTGTTCAGCGATCATAAGAGTTTGAAGTATTTGTTCGATCAGAAGGAGCTGAATATGCGGCAACGTCGGTGGATGGAATTTCTGAAAGACTACGATTTTGAACTTAAATACCACCCAGGAAAGGCAAACGTGGTAGCTGACGTCCTGAGCAGGAAAACATTGCACACTGCAACTCTGATGATAGAAGAGCTGAAATTGTTTGAGGCCTTTCGAGACTTGAACTTATCGGTAGACGAGAGAGGGAAGAGCATAAGATTGGGGAATATAAAGGTGGAGAATGAATTGATCAGTAGAATTAAGGAGGCTCAGAAGGATGAAGAGTTAGTCCGCGAGTTGGTTGGTAACCAAGAGGTAGTAAAGGATGAGAATGATGTTTGGAGATTTCAAGGACGACTGGTTGTGCCAAATGAAGAGTTGAAGCAAGAAGTTTTACAGGAGGCTCACAAGGGTAAGTACGCAGTTCATCCTGGATCCACGAAGATGTACCATGATTTGAAGACCTCGTTTTGGTGGCCGGGTATGAAGCGTGATATTGCGGAGTATGTGTCTCGATGCTTAACTTGTCAGAAGGTGAAGTACGAACATCAGAAACCGTCGGGACTCCTTCAACCTTTGGAGATTCCCGAATGGAAGTGGGACAGTATTTCGATGGATTTTGTAGTTGGACTTCCTCGGACGCGAGAAGGATATGATTCTATCTGGGTGATTGTTGATCGTTTAACGAAGTCAGCTCATTTCTTACGTGTTAGAACCACGTATGATACAGAGAGGCTTGCTAGAATCTATCTGCAGGAGATTGTGAAGCTGCACGGAGTTCCTACGAGTATTGTCAGTGATCGTGATCCTAAGTTTACATCGAAGTTTTGGGAATCCTTTCAAAGAGCATTAGGGACCCAATTGAGGTTGAGTACTGCTTATCATCCGCAGACCGATGGCCAGACGGAACGCACCATTCAAGCATTAGAGGACATGTTACGAGCATGTGTTTTGGAGTTAGGAGGCAGCTGGGATAGCTATCTTTCCTTGATTGAATTCGCTTACAACAACAGTTACCATTCAGCATTCAGATGGCACCGTATGAAGCGCTGTATGGGAGAAAATGCAGATCCCCTTTATGTTGGACTGAAGTAGGAGAGCGAAGTATGTTAGGACCTGATCTAATTCAAGAAACATCCGAACAAGTAAAGAAGATTCGAGAAAATATGCAGAGGGCTCAGGCCAGACAGAAGAGTTATTACGACAAGCGTCATAAACCTCTATCTTTCGAAGTCGGAGACCATGTATTTTTGAGAATCACACCTACTTCGGGACTCGGAAGGAGAATGGGAGTAAAGAAGTTAAGTCCACGGTACTTAGGACCGTATCTGATTATGGACCGGATTGGAGAGTCTGCATACCGGTTGGCTTTACCACCCAATCTGTCAGGAATTCACAATGTATTTCATGTGTCACAGCTACGGAGGTATCTCTCTGATCCATCTCACGTGTTACAGCCGGAAGAAGTGGAACTCAAGGAAAATCTGACTTATCAAGTGCAACCATTCCAAATTCTTGAAAGATCCATCAAGCGACTCCGTTCTAAAGAGATTCCGTTGGTGAAGGTATTATGGGACAACAGATCGGCAGCTGAAGCCACTTGGGAGCGCGAGGACGACGTTCAGAAACGCTATCCAGAACTGTTTAGCTCTTAAGTAAGTTTATTTTGCGGACAAAATTCCTTTTTGGTGGGGAGAGTGTAACATCCCGCATAATTAGTAAAATACATAAGTACTATATGCTATATGTACATGTGTAGAATTCGGATGTATGGTTTATGTGTAATGGCTTGTGAATTGTTTGAACTTTATTCCTTGGATAAGACTAAGGTAATTAATTAAATTAAATCATAGGAGGGTACATATGTAGACATGTGAATTTAATCTTATGAGTAATGTGAGTATGTGTTATAGGACCTTAGTGTTCATTGGACTTTGGTAGTGGGCTAGTGTGTGTGTGTGGACTTGTTACTATTGGATTTGTGATTGGATCCTTTTGTGTGTGTGGCCATGGCCCAAAGATGGCTCTTGGATCAAGCTAGTTCAGCCCAAGGTTGTGTCCACCCTTATCTCCCCTAAGCCTTGTTCAACTAAGGTGTCTTGTGTAACAAGTAACTCTCACATGGCAAGGATAATTCCCACTCATTCATGCGCACAAAGGAGAGTGATTAGGACTTAGTAAGCTGCCTTTTTCTCTTGTTAAACCGCCACCTCACCTTGTTTATGCATCACTTGATTTAAACCTCATTGCATGGAAGACACATGGACCTTTGAGCATGATTTTAGGCTGCATATTTCCCCATTTAGGTGCACATGGAGGGACCTTGGTGCAGATTTTTCTTGTGTCACAAAACTGCCTAACTTGTTGACTTGGTGAACCACTTACACCCTCCATCATGAGACTGATTTGTGCAGTTTTTTTGGCAAGCTTTTTGCAGCCCATCATGAGCCAAACCTGCCTTGTTTTCACATGCATCATAAGAGGATTTTTGGCTGCATTTTCATCATCTTGTGCGCACATGGGCAGTTCCAAAACCTGAATGTAGGCTGTCACAAAACTGCACCCATGATGCACCTCTTTCCCTCTCATCATTGCGCACCAAGGCTGCCTAAGTGCAGATTTTTGGGCTGCCACATAGTTGTTTTCCTTGTTGACTTAGCAAAGCTCTTACATGCACTCATGATGCACCTCCTCCACTCCATTTTTGCGCATAACTTGGTCAATGATGCAGAAAATTTTCTGACTTAGGACAGCCACCAAATCTGAACATATCACTCCCCACTCCTTGCATGTGAATAGAGTAAATTAGAAGCAAACCCTTTGCTTGATTCAGCCCTTGTATGCAGCCCATCCCCTCAAGTAATCAGATTTGTCATAATGCTTAATCATGCCACCTCTCCTCACTCTCTCTTTAAATTTGCGCACAAGAGGGGGCTGCCCCCATTCACTTGTGCAGCCAACTCCTCTCCCCTCTCCCACACACTCTAGCTTAGCATTACAAGAACCTTAGGAGGAAGAAAGACCAAGCCAACTCCCTCCTTCCCTCACCTTAAAACCGTGGCCTAGACACAAGTGGAGTGTGAGTTTCTCCTCTTGGAAGCTGTCCTAAGGTGCCCTCCTCACCATTCATGCGCATAGATCACCATAGGAAGTGAGGACTTGTTGTGAAGTAAAGCTAGAAGGAGTGTGTGCTACAAGAGGTAGGCCTTGAACTTAGAACATTTTCATTGTAACCATGTATGTATGCTTGAATGTCTCCTTGAAAATGTTTTGCTTTGGATCTTGATTGAGCATGGTTAAAGTATAAGTATGGAGCCATCTTATGATGAGTTGTATGCATAAAGATCTCATGGTTATGCTTAAGATTAAATGCCACTGTTTTAAAGAGAAATATGCCACTGTTTCCCTAAGTATGTGCCACTGTTTTGATGATAAAAGGCTCCCTGTTTCGGTCCCTCAAGATCACCCATATATGCCACTGTTTCTGCACATTACATGCCACTGTTTCTGCACATTACATGCCACTGTTTCTGCACATATATGCCACTGTTTCTGCACATTACATGCCACTGTTTCTGCACATATATGCCACTGTTTCTGCACATTACATGCCACTGTTTCTGCACATTATATGCCACTGTTTCTGCACATATATGTCACTGTTTTAGTGCTCCCCAAGCCACTGTTTTTATGCATGAAATGCCACTGTTTTACTCATCAAATGCCACTGTTTCTATGCATAAAATGCCACTGTTTTAGTCATGAAATGCCACTGTTTCCATGCTTAAAATGCCACTGTTTTTATGCATAAAAGGCCACTGTTTTAGTCATCATATGCCACTGTTTTTATGCATAAAATGCCACTGTTTTAGTCATCATATGCCACTGTTTTTATGCATAAAAATGCCACTGTTTTAGTCATTCTATGCCACTGTTTGTATGCATAAAATGCCACTGTTTTAGTTCATAATATGCCACTGTTTCAATGTCCAAAAACCAAGATTTATGCCACTGTTTTGGAAGTCCAAAGTGCCACTGTTTCTGTTTTAAAAACGTCGCTGTTTCTGTTTAAAACGTCACTGTTTTGCTGCTGTAAACACTGCTGTATGCTCACTGTTTTGCTGCTGTAAACACTGCTGTATGCTCACTGTTTTGCTGCTGTAAACACTGCTGTATGCTCACTGTTTTGCTGCTGTAAACACTGCTGTATGTTCACTGTTTTGCTGCTGTAAACACTGCTGTATGCTCACTGTTTTGCTGCTGTAAACACTGCTGTATGCTCACTGTTTTGCTGCTGTAAATGCTCACTGTTTTGCTGCTGTAAGACACTGCTGCATGCTCTCTGTTTCTGCTGTAAATAGCCACTGTAAATGATTAGTTGTAATTGATTTAGGTGCGCTTAAGAAGTGAGATACTTCGCTGCGGTTTGGTAATATTTAAGGCAAGCAAAGGTAAGTGTCAGGCGATGATGCCTAATGTGACTATTGACTACTGGTATAGAATTGTAACATGATGCTCCATATGCCGTAAAAATATTATGTTCCATTATGATGAAAGGAAACTGCCTAAAATGTGCCGTGATGGCTATATGACTATGAGGTAAAGACGTTATGTGGCAGCATAACGCATATGAAAGGTATATAAGCATGCATCTTACATCATACCGCATTTTTACGCCTTGTGTGTGAAAGCATAGCATGACATGCATGTATCAAGATCATATAGGCCTTGTGAAGAATAGTTATGTACAGGACCATGTGTTTGAGCAAGCATCATATAGGCATCCCCAAGGTACCGGGGTATGGGACACTTGGCATCAGTCCGCATAGGCCCACAGTTGGAATCCACATGGAGCTCAGGTGCCAAGGGTATTTGATTCCACTGTGAAGTGCGCGCACGACGGTGCTAAAAGCACAAAGGAAAGGCGTTATATACGCAATATATAAATATGATAAAAAGGAAAAGGAACAAGGATATGTTGAAGTGACTGTTTATGATTTTGTGCCTAGTTAATATTGTTATATTATTGGTTTTATTGCCACACTACTGGGATTATTCTCACCCCTTCGGGGCTGCTATTTTTCCAAAATGGCAGGAGGACGCAAGAGCATTTGAAGGAGTAAGATTTTGCTGTTGATTGCTGATGCTTGGATTATCACTGTTGCTGTTTGTTTAAATGGATGACTGTAATGATTAATGTTTTGGTACTTTTGGATGACTGTAGTCCTTATCATATTTATGTTAGCTTGAACTTTTATGAACAGCAGCTATTTTGGAAAACCTTTATGAAACGAATTTAAGTGCTGAAAATTTTTATACGGATTTGTATACTGCTATGAGGTCCTTTGTTAGCTCATGTGACGTTAACGACTCTAATTCCGCTTAGCGAACGACTCTCTTGGATGCATACAAGGGAGGGCGTTACAGGTCCAAAACTGGTTCGGTTCGGAAGTGGTTCGGTTCGGTTCGGAACCGGTTTGGAAATGGTTCGGAACCGGTTCGGGTCGACCCTCTTTTGAAAAGGAAAAAAATTTAAAAATTAAAAAATAACGTTATAAAAATTAATTTGGTTTGGTTTGAAAATGGTTCGGTTCGGTTCGGAAACGGTTCGGTTCTTAAACCGGTTCTAAAAACTGGTTCCGTTCTTAAACCGGTTCTAAAAACCGGTTCGGTTCATGAACCGGTTTTTTAAAAATCGGTTCGGTTCATGAACTAGTTTTTTAAAACCAGTTATTTTATGGAGCGTTTCGGTTCGGTTCATGGTTCGACCCACTTTTTTGGTTATTTTGCACACCCCTATTTAAAATCCTCCCTTATGATATGATCATATTAAATTATTCATGAGAGAATCCATTTAACCCGAAATCATGGTCAGACCAACCGAGAACCAAAGGCGTCAAAGGGTCACAGATCACACAGTCTTCGATATGTTAGAAAGAATATTTTAGGATATCTTTTTTAGAATATCTTTAAGATATCTTTATTATTTATAAAGATTTATTTCCTTTTTTTTTTAGTGAAAATTTATTTCCTTATTTTATTAAGATTTAAGTTAGATATAGGCTAAGCCCATATAGGCTAAGCCCATTAACATTTCTTTATATATTGTACTCTGGTTAATCAATTCAATATTCTTGTTTCTCATTTGTTATTTTACACGATAAAAGTTGAGACTTTTCCTTTTATCTCTTAAAAACATTTGTGTTGTCAAATACAGAATTTGGATCATTAACTGAGAAGAGATGGGTCGCAATGATGTACAAGTGTGTGCAACGTGCACACAAAACTGTCTATTGTTTCACGGAACATCGAAACCCTCTCCTACCTCTTTCTTCAAGGTCATGGCTGATGACGACTACTTTAGAGTTTTGGTATGATAACCACTCATAATATGTGAAATACTTTTTTTTTTGGTAACAATGATAAACTCATTTTAGTTTTGGTTTTGGTTTACTAGTTAATGCTAATTTTTAAGAGCTTTATTAATCTCATGCAATAGGAGATAAGCTCTCTCACGCTATATGTTATAGAGACAATAATGTATGAGACCCACCCACTTATAGAAAAAGAAAGAAAGATAAAAAATAATATGGAAATCAATGTCTATGTAGGAGAGAAAAACACTCTCCTACAATATAAGAGTATATTTTCCCAATTTCTAATTAATAATTTCTGATTCTGTAACAATATACAAGTGAATTTATCTTTATATTGACTTTGGTTTTTTGATCTTTTTTATATTTGTGAACATCTTTTGAAACTGCAGTATATACCTCCTAAGTTTAGTTCTACTGTATCACCCTTGGTTAATAAGAAAATCATTCTCAAGGATTCAAGTGGGCAACAATGGAATGTTACGGTATCAAATGATGATGGTTCTTTTGCTTTTGGGGAAGGATGGAATGTTTTTTCAGTGGATCATGGCCTTAAAATTGGATATTTTCTGGTATTCAATTATATTAATGAATTGCACTTTGATGTCAAGATCTATGATAATTCTGGGTGTGAAAGGCTTGATTTTTCTACAAAAAGAAATCAGAAAAAAAGAAGTAGGGACAAAAGTGGCTCTCCTGTTTCAGATGGTGTGTTTGTTAGACAAGACCCAAATTCCTCAATTTTCTCCAAGCAGGATGTGCCAAAAATGAAAAGGCAGCACAGGGAGGATGATGATATAGGAGGAACAAGAAATAACATGGAGAATATTTCGAAATATGATGGTAATAATGGAAGGGCCCAATCTGTGCGCATATCAGAACACTTTGAAGACCCAAGTCACATGAGAAATAGAGAATTTGAAGACAAAAAAAGAGATGACCATACCTGTGGTGTTGATGGGACTGTGAAAATTACAACTGGTTCTCATGTTGTTAATGGATCCCATATATATCAAAATGATGCAACCAAATGTAATAATAAAGATCCTATCTTTGAAGGGGTATTCGGTACAGGATGTACCTCAGATGCATCTGAATTTGAAATTTCAGGTGCAAAAGGTATTTTCTTTTCCACCACTTCTGTTTGAAATTTATTACTCACTTTAAATCTCATTATTTGTCAGTTCCTATTCCTACTCTTGTTTGCAGTAATGTAAATTAATAGTTTCTCAGTGTATATGTATTTTCTCATATGAGCTCGTTGATTTACCCGAATTAATCAATTAACCATTATGATTACAGGTGAAATATCTAAAAAGATTAAGAAAGAGCTTGTGACTCCCGATGTGTACAATAACAAGGATGAATTGGGAGCAACAGGTGTTGAATCCCCCCAACACACACACACAAGACACAACACTTACTCACTTTCGATCTCATTGTTTGTTTGTCATGCGCTTTTGCTTGTCTCATTTAATGTACATTACCACATTCTGTCTAATGGATAAAACTTTCGTGCGATTGTAGGGTTGCCAAAGGTTATAAAGGAAGAGTGCGATAATGACAGTCCCTTCAAATCAGTAGACGCTTTCTGTTGTGTGGTGCCGGATGACAGTGATTTTCTTGTACGATATTAACAAGCCCTGTTTGAGCCTGTGTTTATGCATTGTTATATAGTTTATGCTATAAATTGATTTTGCCTAACAAACTAGGATTGTGGGAGTTGAGATTATGGTTACCGTTTCTCAAGATAGGAAGAAATATGAGTTTCCTTTGTGGATAGCTACACACTTTCCTAGAGACAATTTGTTTTTCGAATGTTTGTAATTTCCCATATGACAGAGTGCCAAATTTTACTTCTCATTTAGTTTATCACTTTTTGTGGGACACACGTTTTTATATGTTGTTGCTCATTCTTCTATTTGGGTTTTTGACCATTTGAACTTGTATTTACTGCAGAAATTGCCAGTACGCTTGCCCTTGTCTCCCAGGGGAAGAGTAGAAGTAGACGGGATGAAGGTGTTCCTTCGTGATCCACTGAGCAGAGTGTGGCCGGTCATTTACCATGAACAACCATTGATCCAAATACTGACAAAAGGATGGTTAGATTTCTGCAAAGGAAATAATATTCAACCAGAAGATGTGTGTATTTTTGGGGTTGAGAATGAGTTTGATCATATCGTTGCCGTACATATAGTCCACAAGTAATGTAAGTAGAAGCATGTGCAATGTTTGGGTTTTCTTTTGGTGTAAGTACACCATCATGTGCACAAGTAGAAAATACTAGTTATTAAAGTTAATAACTGGGTTGGAATAAAAATGAAAAATAAATAGGAGAAAATGATAAAAAAATGGGATAAAAAGATTTTGGCTGGAACCCTCTCTTATAAGCCTTTGCTGATAGTTATTAAAGTCATTAAACTAGTTATTATCGGTAAACAAGAGCATATTGATATATAATTTTGGAATAAAATAAAACTAATATATAATTTAAGAAGGGGGTATACTGATAATTAAAAAAAATGAAAGGCACAATAACCAATCTCTCGAGAGTTTAATTTAATTTATTTGAGTAAAATTATTATTATTATTTTTAAATAATATCAGTAAGGAAAAAATGATTATCTTTGTTAAAGGATAGTCATTTTAGCTAAAATTAATATTTTTTATTTAATATTTAATTTAGAAAAATCTTTTATTTTTTCTCACCATAATTACTATTTCTCTTAGTATAGAATATAATAATTTTAAATAAAATCACACAATTCTATATTTTTTAAAGATATAAACACTATGTATTAATAAAAGAGAGTACAAATACTGATCCCTATCCGGTCACTTTATCTCAGCGTGTGCTCCACACAATCATAATACATGAATGTTGTATGCAGCGTGTGTTATTCCATGACCATTTCAGAAAATCCACAAATTACTCGCAAAATAAACTATTCTCTTAGGAAATTTAATTTAATTATTTTTCTAGATTTAAATCATCGAAATTGCTGATTTAATTATTAATCTATATTGCAACAATCATAATAATTATCATTTAAGAGGATGATTTGAAATCAAAATAATCTCCATAACGATTATTTGTCTTGATGTTAATTACTCAAAATTAATTAATTTCATTATTAATCTAGATTTTTAACAAAAATCATAATAAATATTAATTAATTTTTGAGGATAATTTAAAATCAAAATAATCCCATAATAACTATCATATTAGTCGCTGAAGACATAATAGCTACTATGCTCATGTATGACATGTGATCAAGCAACAATATGACACCTTCCTATCCTATATGACATGTTATCGCAAATATCATGTTAATCGCACATATAATTATAAAAATTAAATAATTCACATTAAAAATAAGAATTATTTGATTCTCCTGTATGCAAGGAAGCACACATCTTCAACACACTAAACCAGTATATATAGTTAGTAATTTCAAAGTTATTTATATAAAAAATGAACATAAAAGAGTAGAAGATAGGTACCTGATAGGAAGATAAATTATAGAAATAACCATTTTGTGGGCAACGTGAAGTTCGTATGGACTTTTTCCTCAGCGAAAAATATGGAATTGGTTAAGATAAACTTAAATTGTGATGTAAAAATAAATTACAATCATTCTTAATTCTTAAATTCGCAAGAATCCAGTAAAATATTTTGTTGATATTTCATTTTACAATGTTTTGTACTCATGCAAGTCTATATAAATAATTGCGTGCTCGTTCAAACGGAAATAAATAAACTAAAATAATAGTAATTATGAACAAAAGAAATAAATAAAAATAATGATAATTATAATGAAAAATTCTTATTTGAAGAGATATTGAGAGATATTGTTCCAAAAAAGGGGAAATAATGTAATGATTGTATGAGCATTACGAGCATAAGAATCATTTGGTAAGATTATACGTATGATGATGTTTACCAAAAAAAAAAGATTATATTGCATGTAAAATGATTATATGTTTAAATATTATATGTAGAATGACGTCACAAGAAGTAAAATGTTTAAAAGGTTCCTTTTTTATTATATTGCATGAAAATATGAGAGAAGAAAAGTAGAGATAAATTAAATATGGGTCACACATTTTATATTAAAAAAGAAAAAAATATTAGTAGGCAAGGAATACAAATTTGCGCAAGAAGATTTTTTGCTCTCGTGCGACCGGAGAACATGATTTCCAATAATTAAATATATTAAAAGTAAAAGAAATATATTCATAGTGTCAAAATCAAAATTTCATTCCACAGGACTTTGTAGTTTGTACATGTCTAATACTAAAAATATGCAAAGACTTACCATATTATATGCATGAAAAGAAATTAATTAATTAAAATAATAGTGATTATTATACTTTATACATTTAAATTTATTATGTTTTTAACATAATTCAAATTATGTACATGCTATATAATTTAGTAAGTCCTATAAAAAATTAACAAATTATAAAATAATATTATTTCACCATTGTTGATAAATGAAACTTATTTATGAAGTGAAAAGGAAAACAATTATGAGTTTTTTTTTTTGGTAAGAGTTTCAAATTAACTAACTATTTCATTGATTGAAAAGAATAAATTATCCGGTTTGAAAAATAACTGAAATAAAATAATAAAAATATTAACCAATGGATTTTGAAATAAAATAACTGAAAAAATTAATTTTTCAAACAATACGGAAAATAAAAGCACCTCCCTAAACAATTAGTGTTAATCGTGATAATAACGAGACTCGTGTCAGCGTAGACAATTTTATAACCATAAAATTTCGGAAGACCATAATTTTCAATTCAAGTATCTAAATCAGAAGATATTTTTATTTCACATAATATTTCGACCAGATTTACGCAATGACACCTCATTTGACATATTTTATTTACAGGATTAGTCTCATCAGGTGACTTGCTTTATGCATTAATTTGAAAAAACTTATTCAATCAAATTAAACTTCCAATCAGGTTTAATCCGACAATCGTTTTGCCCAAAATTCTTAGAATGGTGTTTTTTTCCTTTTAAATAAACGATTTTTAAAGAAATTTATTCCAAATGTGCGGACAGAGGATGGGAGGATTCAGACATTAAAATTTTAATATATTTTTGGATTTGATATTGTGGTTTTGATTTGTTTCTCGCATCTCTGAGTTTTATTATTCTCCCTTGGGAAAGAAATCAGATTTTCTTTTAAATCAATATTAAAAAAATTGAATCAATTATTAATGCACGTCCAGAATCTCCCTCCTTTTTTATTTTTCACCATTTCTCTGCTTGATCTTCTGCATGATCCTCTCCTCGTCCCTCCTAGGTAAGGATTCCATTTTGAAAATACCCATATTGTTTTTCTCTGCATGCGAGTGTACTACTAAAAATTCCATCCCTTAGCACATAAAAATTTGCAAAGTTTCCTTCTGGAATGGCAAATTTTCGATATATATATATATATATATATATTTATATATAGGGGTAAGATCCTTTGACACCTCATCTAAGATCCGTTTGATCAAAAAAGATCAACGGCTCTGATTTGTAAGCATGTGACACCGTTGATCTTTCTTGATCTAATGGCTCTTAGATGAGGTATCAAATTTGAAATTTGACACCGATTTCAAATTTGAAATTTGACACTGATGTCAAGTGATCCTACCTCATATATATATATATATATATATATATATATATATATATATATATATAGTAGCTTGAGTGAGGATGAGTTGGACATTTTTGGTTATAGCATATAGGTATAGCAGCAATAGAGGGTGGTGGGTGTCTTGTGTATTAAAAAAAGAGAGTACAAATATTGACCCCTATCAGTAATATACAAAAATAGGAAACACGTACCGTCACAAAATCGGAATCGGGAATGAATTCTCTCATGTGCTAATTAACATGACCATGTCATGTATGGCAATCATAATCGTACATGTGTGAATTAATGATGATAAGGGAGGAGAAAAAAATATAAGATAGTAAGTTACACAACCATCACCGTTGATTTAATTATTAATGGTTAAAATTAGGGATGTGCATTATAACACCTCATATATTTAAATGTGTATTTTAATATTATATTGTGAAATGAAAGTTGATGGATTAGTGAAAATCCAAGAATTATGGCCAAAATGGGCAAAAAGGGCAAAATGGTAATTTGCCAACCGTGTGTTCTGAGGCTTAAATACTGAGTTAGAGATTTCAAATGACAAAAGTAACACTGGAAATAGAATCAAGGCGAAAATTGAGTGAATAGGCAAATTTGGGAAAAATTGATGAATAGTGATTTTTAAGTGATTAAATACTGTGATGTGAGTGTACCGATAGGTGTGAAATTTTTATCAATCTTTTGGAGAAATAAAAATATGTCATGGACTGGAAAAATATGTAGATTAAGAATTTATGATCGAAATTTTTATCGGAGTTAAAGTTAGATCGCGTGTGGGACCCGTGTGACCGAAGTCACTTGGCCCCACCTCCTTTTTCTTCCTTCTTCCTTCTCTTTTTCCTTCCTCCTTCGCGCACACACAGTGAGAAGAAAAGAGCCAAAAACACCATTCTCCTCCATTCTTCCCATTTCTTCGTTTCTTCACCGAATCGCTTGATTTTGGTGTTGAAATCTATCGTAAACAACCTTCCAAAGCCATTGGTAACACTTAGAAGCCTTGAATCCATCTCCTTGGCCGCGTTTTGAGCAAAATCAGATTCGACCCACTTGGGTTTTTGGAGTTTTCTTGGAGTTTTGATCTTCTAATGGTTTAGTGAAGCCTTGGTGGTGATCATACAACACATTGTGAGTATATTTGTGGTATGTTTGTGGTTGATTTCATAGATCTAGAAATTTATGTTCAAACCTTTGATTTTAGATGTGTGGTGATAGAGAGCTCAAATGGAAAAATGCTATTAGATGAAAAGGCCTTAGAATCATGTTTGTAAGCTAGAAATGCTATGTTAATTTTTGGCGAAAAATATAGGTTTTTAACTTAGGCGAATTTGAGGAAATTTCATGAAAAATGAGTTTTGGTGTAATTTGGATTTGATGATTGTTGTAGGGTGCCTCACACGGACGGAATTGTGAAAAGTTGATTGGGAGCATACGTTTGGAACGAATTGCTCGTATTGAGGTAAACTCTTGGAACTTGGGTTTAATCCCTAGTGTGCTCCACCACACCTAGTGGAAGGTAGTGGTTGGATGATGTGGTTATGACATGGTGTGATTGTGTGCTTGTATGCATATTGCTTGTATTGTGTGAAAATTTTTTGGTCACTGGCCAGTTGACGAGTGGAGTTTGGACATCCGCTGGGTTCGTCCTTGTGAGAATGCCAGTCGGGTTTTGCCGTGGAGTCGACTCTGGGAGCGGCGCCAGGATGATCCAAACGTGGGACGTCCGCCGGATAGGGCTCATGAGGAGTTCCGGTTGGGTATTGCCATGGAGTCTTCTCAACCATGGGAGAGGCGCCAGGATTGTCTCGGGAGTTATATGATGGAGTCCTTGAACACGAATCCATGAGTGGATGTTCTTGGGTGTCTCCAGGTGGATGGTGATATTGTTTTACTTGCATATTGCATGATGTCATATTTGTACATTTTAGTGAGCCATGGAGTGGAGAGAGCCTCTAGCTCCATTGGTTTACTGAGATATATCCGTATATCTCACCCCGTGTTTGGGGGACCACATTTCAGGTCACTATGAGCCGGGAGGAGCTTCGGGCAAGAAGCCCGTGTAGTGGACATTGGATTGGCATGCGGTGCATTGGGATTGCATGATATTTTGGAGGAGGACTATTGGATTGCACATGGCATGACATTAGTATTTTGAGACTTAGGTCATGAACATATTGCATGATGTGATTTCCATGCTTTTGTTAGTGTTCATGATTATATGCTAAGTCTTGTTTATGTTTCATTATTCATGGCATGGATAACTGTATATTTTGAGTGAGCATGGGACTTGTCCATTGCCACATTCATAGTCTTGAAGTCATGGTATTCATGTTGTAAAAATGGTCCATATTTGCATGTAAATGGCCATTATTTGAGGACTTTGTAAATGATGCATGTTTTAAGGAAATTGGATGATGGAAGGGCCTAGAGCCTACATTAGGACATGATGATGTGTTATGTGGAGTACCAAGGGGTTAGGGATGGATTACACAACCTTTTTGGGGCTTAAAATGCTGTAATCTGTCATTTTGCTGCATAGTAATCGATTACCCAAGGCATGGTAATCGATTACCATGCAACAGGGGACGAAAAATTGGCTACTGTCTTCACTGGTAATCGATTACTGGCCTTTGGTAATCGATTACCATGTGAGGTAATCGATTACCCAAGGTTGGTAATCGATTACCAGAGCAGAGGATTGAGAAAATTGGCTACTGCCTCATTTTTGACAGGTGGTAATCGATTATCACCCACTAGTAATCGATTACCACAGTGTAATTTTCAAAAATTCAGTTTTTTCTAGACTAAAAGAAAGGGGCTTAACTTGATGGGTAGAACTCCAAATGATACGTGGTTTGAAACCACGCGTAGACAACGTAAAGAACTACAACTTGGTAACTTGTGAGAGCAAGATGGTGAGTTTAAATGAATTGAATAAGAAGAAGGATTTATGATGTTAGAAAAATGTATGATTCCGCAAATTGCATTTACAATTATAGTGTGGTTTTAATTGATTACAGAAAATATATTGGTGTAAAAGGAAAAGGAATATGTTAAACGAAAAAAAAATTGTCGTAATTTAATTAACCCAATCACTGTGATTGTAACTGCGCTTAATATCGTAATCAATGTTAACAATACCGGTGTACAACGGGCTGTCACATTTTATGGTATCAGAGCAGTTTTGTGAGGGAACTCTGATTGTTTGCGTATGTTGTATCTTGTGTGCCATAGCTATCTGTGAACTATTTATGATTAATGTATATGTGATTCCTCAGTGTGGGTCTGATCAACTCATTCCTTTGTGTTACATGTACAGATATCATGAGTAGGGCACGAGGTCGCCGTGGGGCACGTGGTGCAGGTCCTTTGCCACCGGATCCGGTCACTGCAGTCCTGAATGCTCTGCAGGCGGAGACGGCTGCAAATAGAAATATGACTGAGAACCTGATGAAAACTAATCAGGATATGATGCAGGCCTTTATGGCTGAGATGAGGGCGGATAGAGGTCGTCCTAGGAGGGATAATTCACCTCCACACACGGCTACGGTGACTCCTACACCGACGCCATCTGTTACTCCTCAACAGGGGAGAGTGGGGCTAGTCACCACACTGGTGAGGCTAGTCATCATACTACGACTGACCCTAGCTATGTTCCTGATCCATCATCTGTTGCCCAATCCACTGGGGCTGCTGGGCAGGTGCTTGATAATGCTGACGATGAGCGTAGGCTCATATCTTTTAGGAAACATAAGCCACCCGCATTTCTGGGGTCAAGGGACCCAAAGGAGGTCACTGCTTGGTTGAGGGGAATGGATAAGATTTTCCAGGTGATGAGATGCCAAGATCCGCAGAAGTTATTGTATTCTGTTTATATGCTGGAGGGTGATGCCCAAGAGTGGTGGGACAATGTGTCTCGCCCATTTGTTATTCAGGGTGAGGTTCTTACTTGGACTTTGTTCGAAGGTCTGTTTCATGAAGAATATTTTCCCCGCGATGTTCGGGAGGCAAAGCAAGGTGAATTTGATAATTTGGTACAGGGAGTCATGACTGTGGATGCCTATGTGGCAA
This sequence comes from Gastrolobium villosum, assembly GCA_032173675.1. Classification (NCBI taxonomy): domain Eukaryota; kingdom Viridiplantae; phylum Streptophyta; class Magnoliopsida; order Fabales; family Fabaceae; genus Gastrolobium; species Gastrolobium villosum. Next base: position 19,485 of record JAVKPL010009499.1, read on the forward strand.
AATTTAATGAACTTGTCAAGTTTGCTAATTATGGGGGTACTCTACCTACTCCGGAATTCTTGTTAGCTAAATTTCAAAGAGGGCTGAGTGAGAAGATTGCTAAGAGGATGTCTAATACTGCGGTGAGAAACTTTGCTGACTTGGTGACTCAATGCAAGAGGGTTGAGACTGTTTATGGGAGGTATCCAAAATCGGATAAGGTAAAAGAGCAAGATGTGAAGAGGACACCTGGTCCTTCTGGTAATACTAACAGAGGAGGTTTCAATAATAATAATAGAGGTAGGGGGTTGCATGTAAGGCAGCCTCCTGGTCAGTTCAAGAGGGGTGGAAATACTGGTGGTGGTGGTGCTTCGAACAGATACTTTACCCCACAATGTGGGAAGTGTGGGAAATACCACAGAGGTGTATGTGGTGCTGGTTCGTCGAACTGTTTTAGATGTGGTCAGAGTGGCCACTTTGCGAGAAATTGTCCATCTTCTTCGGGGCAGGCTGCGAATCTGCAGGCCTTGCCAGCAGCTACTACTACTGCTACTCCTATTGCTGTTGTTCCTACTGTGGGACGAGTTTATACTACTAATGCGCAACGTACTGAAAAAGCTCCGAATTTGGTTAAAGGTATAATTTTTCTCTCTAATGTTGATTTATCTGTGTTGTTTGATTCGGGAGCAACACATTCATTTGTGGCGGACTATGTGGCCAAGGCGCTGGACTTAAAGGTAACACGGATGGTTCCTCCGATGCGTATTACTACCGCTACAGGAGAGGTTAGTGAATCGTCTTGGATTTGTGAAGATGTGAAGTTCACTTATTTAGGCAGGGGTTACACCATTGATTTAATTATCTTACCCCTGGCCTCTGTCAATTTGATTTTGGGGATGGATTGGTTGTCTCGGAACTGCGCAATGATTGATTGCTGCGGAAAGAGGTTGTTGTTATCTCACGAGAGGCCGACTGTTTGCCCGTCTCTGTATTTGTCTGTAAGTCAAACTGTGAAAGCCTTGAAGGCTGGAGATTTGGGTTATGTCTTGTTGGGCGGATTGGTGGGTGACAAAAAGGAGGAGATTTCTGCTATTCCAGTTATTAATGAGTTTGAGGATGTATTTCCGGATGAGATACCGGAATTTCCACCTGAGAGAGAGATTGAATTCTCGATTGACCTATTGCCTGGTGTGGGGCCGATTTCCTTGGCTCCATACCGGATGTCGCCACTTGAGTTGGCCGAGTTGAAGAAACACATTGAAGAATTGTCTGCGAAGAATTTTATTAGGCCGAGTGTGTCTCCGTGGGGAGCACCGGTGATATTTGTAAAGAAAAAGGATGGTAGCATGAGATTGTGCACTGACTACCGACAGCTGAATAAAGTGACTATTAAGAACCGGTACCCATTACCGCATATTGATGATTTATTAGATCAGTTGAGGGGTGCCTGTGTATTTTCAAAGATTGATCTCCGGTCCGGATATCACCAGATTCGGATTAAACCGGAGGATGTACCTAAAACAGCTTTCCGATCCAGATATGGACATTTTGAATATCAAGTGATTCCTTTTGGGCTTACTAATGCCCCTGCGGTGTTCATGGATTATATGAACCGCATTTTCAAACCGTTTTTGGACCAGTTTGTAATTGTTTTTATTGATGACATTTTGATCTACTCTAAGAGTAAAGAGGAGCACGTTGACCATTTGAGGACAATGTTGCAGGTGTTGAAAGACAAGAAACTGTATGCTAAACCGTCTAAGTGTGAATTCTGGTTGTCTGAGGTGCAATTTTTGGGTCACGTTATTTCTGCAAGTGGTGTTGCAGTGGATCCAAGCAAAATTGAAGCGGTGAGTGACTGGGAACGACCTAAGACTGTGACTGAGATCAGAAGTTTTCTGGGGCTTGCTGGCTATTATCGCCGATTTATACAGGGATTTTCTGCAATGGTTCTACCGTTGACTCGATTGACACGAAAGGATACTCCTTTTGTGTGGACCCAGGAATGTGAGGACTGTTTTCTGCTACTTAAAGAGAAATTGACCACTGCTCCGGTGTTGACTCTACCTGATCCGGAGGGTGAGTTTGTATTATACTGTGACGCTTCTAAGAAAGGTTTGGGGAGCGTACTGATGCAGGAAGGAAAAGTGATTGCTTATGCGTCTAGGCAGTTAAGGCCGCATGAAGAAAATTATCCGACGCATGACTTAGAATTGGCTGCTATTGTGTTTGCCTTGAAAATTTGGAGGCACTTTCTATATGGGATGAAATTTGCTGTGTTCAGCGACCATAAAAGCTTGAAATATTTATTTGATCAGAAGGAGCTGAATATGAGACAGCGTAGATGGGTTGAATTTTTAAAAGATTATGACTTTGAGCTGAAATACCACCCGGGAAAAGCTAATGTTGTGGCAGATGCACTGAGTAGGAAGTCTGTCAATTTATCTCATATGATGATGTGGGACAATGAAGTGATTGAGCAATTCCGTGACATGAAAATAACGGATTTCTTTGCAGGAAGAATGTGTGATATGGAGTTGACTCGGATTGAGAACGAGCTGCACGAGAAGATTAAAGAGACTCAGATTAGAAATGAAAGTATAAAGTATTTGAAAGGCCAGAATGGCATATCTGTTAATGAACAGGGATTGTTATTATATCAGGGCAGGATTGTTGTGCCTAAGGAACTTGCAGAGGAAGTTATGACTGAGGCCCACAAGGGTCAATATGCTATCCACCCAGGTGCCACAAAAATGTACCAAGATTTGAAAGTTAAGTTCTGGTGGCCTGGGATGAAAAGAGATGTTGCCGAGTACGTGTCTAAGTGCTTGGTGTGTCAGAAAGTAAAGATAGAGCATCAGAAACCTGCTGGATTACTTCAGCCGCCGGATATACCTGAATGGAAATGGGAGAGTATTTCAATGGATTTTGTTGTGGGATTGCCGCGAACTCAAGCTGGTTATGATTCGATTTGGGTTATTGTGGACCGACTCACGAAGTCTGCACATTTTCTACCAGTACGAGTGGATTACACCACAGAGAAGTTGGCTACACTGTATGTAAAGGAGATTGTTAGACTCCATGGGATTCCGGTTAGCATTGTTAGCGATCGGGACCCGAAGTTTACTTCGCGATTTTGGGGAGCTTTGCAGCAGGCTTTTGGCACTCAGCTTCGACTGAGCACTGCTTATCACCCGCAGACTGATGGTCAGACTGAGAGGACCATACAGACACTTGAGGATATGCTGAGAGCTTGCACACTGGAACAGGGTAATGCGGATAGGTACTTACCATTGGTGGAATTTTCTTATAATAACAGTTTTCATTCCAGTCTGGGTATGGCACCATATGAGGTTTTGTATGGCAGGAGGTGTCGTACGCCCACTTGTTGGACTGAGGTAGGCGATAAAGAAAGATTTGGTCCGGATTTTGTGCAGGAAACAACCGTGCAAATTGAAATGATCAGAGAAAAATTGAAACAGGCGCAGAATCGGCAGAAGAGTTACTATGACAATAAGCATAGACCGCTGGAATTCGAGGAAGGCGACCATGTTTTTGTACGTTTGTCGCCGGTCACAGGTGTTGGCCGTGCGTTGGGTGTGAGGAAGCTGAGTCCACGGTTTATTGGGCCATATCAAATTATGAAAAGAGTAGGATTGGTGGCCTATCAGCTTGCCTTACCCCCGCAATTGTCTAATTTACATGATGTTTTTCATGTGTCGCAGTTGCGACGTTATGTCCCGGATGAATCACATGTGGTGATGCCGGATAATATTGAAATCAGGGAGAACTTGAAGACTCCCGTTGGTCCTATTGCAGTGTTGGATCGCAGTGAAAAGCGATTGAGAAGTAAAGTGATTCCCATGCTGAAGATTCAGTGGGAAGGCCGCACACCTGAGGAGGCTACTTGGGAGCGGGAGGACGAGATTCTCCGGCTGTATCCTGAGTTAGCGAGCAGGTATGATTTAATTTTGCGGACAAAATTTCTAAAAGGTGGGGTGAATATAACACCTCATATATTTAAATGTGTATTTTAATATTATATTGTGAAATGAAAGTTGATGGATTAGTGAAAATCCAAGAATTATGGCCAAAATGGGCAAAAAGGGCAAAATGGTAATTTGCCAACCGTGTGTTCTGAGGCTTAAATACTGAGTTAGAGATTTCAAATGACAAAAGTAACACTGGAAATAGAATCAGGGCGAAAAATTGAGTGAATAGGCAAATTTGGGAAAAATTGATGAATAGTGATTTTTAAGTGATTAAATACTGTGATGTGAGTGTACCGATAGGTGTGAAATTTTTATCAATATTTTGGAGAAATAAAAATATGTCATGGACTGGAAAAATATGTAGATTAAGAATTTATGATCGAAATTTTTATCGGAGTTAAAGTTAGATCGCGTGTGGGACCCGTGTGACCGAAGTCACTTGGCCCCACCTCCTTTTTCTTCCTTCTTCCTTCTCTTTTTCCCTCCTCCTTCGCGCACACACAATGAGAAGAAAAGAGCCAAAAACACCATTCTCCTCCATTCTTCCCATTTCTTCGTTTCTTCACCGAATCGCTTGATTTTGGTGTTGAAATCTATCGTAAACAACCTTCCAAAGCCATTGGTAACACTTAGAAGCCTTGAATCCATCTCCTTGGCCGCGTTTTGAGCAAAATCAGATTCGACCCACTTGGGTTTTTGGAGTTTTCTTGGAGTTTTGATCTTCTAATGGTTTAGTGAAGCCTTGGTGGTGATCATACAACACATTGTGAGTATATTTGTGGTATGTTTGTGGTTGATTTCATAGATCTAGAAATTTATGTTCAAACCTTTGATTTTAGATGTGTGGTGATAGAGAGCTCAAATGGAAAAATGCTATTAGATGAAAAGGCCTTAGAATCATGTTTGTAAGCTAGAAATGCTATGTTAATTTTTGGCGAAAAATATAGGTTTTTAACTTAGGCGAATTTGAGGAAATTTCATGAAAAATGAGTTTTGGTGTAATTTGGATTTGATGATTGTTGTAGGGTGCCTCACACGGACGGAATTATGAAAAGTTGATTGGGAGCATACGTTTGGAACGAATTGCTCGTATTGAGGTAAACTCTTGGAACTTGGGTTTAATCCCTAGTGTGCTCCACCACACCTAGTGGAAGGTAGTGGTTGGATGATGTGGTTATGACATGGTGTGATTGTGTGCTTGTATGCATATTGCTTGTATTGTGTGAAAATTGTTTGGTCACTGGCCAGTTGACGAGTAGAGTTTGGACATCCGCTGGGTTCGTCCTTGTGAGAATGCCAGTCGGGTTTTGCCGTGGAGTCGACTCTGGGAGTGGCGCCAGGATGATCCAAACGTGGGACGTCCTCCGGATAGGGCTCATGAGGAGTTCCGGTTGGGTATTGCCATGGAGTCTTCTCAACCATGGGAGAGGCGCCAGGATTGTCTCGGGAGTTATATGATGGAGTCCTTGAACACGAATCCATGAGTGGATGTTCTTGGGTGTCTCCAGGTGGATGGTGATATTGTTTTACTTGCATATTGCATGATGTCATATTTGTACATTTTAGTGAGCCATGGAGTGGAGAGAGCCTCTAGCTCCATTGGTTTACTGAGATATATCCGTATATCTCACCCCGTGTTTGGGGGACCACATTTCAGGTCACTATGAGCCGGGAGGAGCTTCGGGCAAGAAGCCCGTGTAGTGGACATTGGATTGGCATGCGGTGCATTGGGATTGCATGATATTTTGGAGGAGGACTATTGGATTGCACATGGCATGACATTAGTATTTTGAGACTTAGGTCATGAACATATTGCATGATGTGATTTCCATGCTTTTGTTAGTGTTCATGATTATATGCTAAGTCTTGTTTATGTTTCATTATTCATGGCATGGATAACTGTATATTTTGAGTGAGCATGGGACTTGTCCATTGCCACATTCATAGTCTTGAAGTCTTGGTATTCATGTTGTAAAAATGGTCCATATTTGCATGTAAATGGCCATTATTTGAGGACTTTGTAAATGATGCATGTTTTAAGGAAATTGGATGATGGAAGGGCCTAGAGCCTACATTAGGACATGATGATGTGTTATGTGGAGTACCAAGGGGTTAGGGATGGATTACACAACCTTTTTGGGGCTTAAAATGCTGTAATCTGTCATTTTGCTGCATAGTAATCGATTACCCAAGGCATGGTAATCGATTACCATGCAACAGGGGACGAAAAATTGGCTACTGTCTTCACTGGTAATCGATTACTGGCCTTTGGTAATCGATTACCATGTGAGGTAATCGATTACCCAAGGTTGGTAATCGATTACCAGAGTAGAGGATTGAGAAAATTGGCTACTGCCTCATTTTTGACAGGTGGTAATCGATTACCACCCACTGGTAATCGTTTACCACAGTGTAATTTTCAAAAATTCAGTTTTTTCTAGACTAAAAGAAAGGGGCTTAACTTGATGGGTAGAACTCCAAATGATACGTGGTTTGAAACCACGCGTAGACAACGTAAAGAACTACAACTTGGTAACTTGTGAGAGCAAGATGGTGAGTTTAAATGAATTGAATAAGAAGAAGGATTTATGATGTTAGAAAAATGTATGATTCCGCAAATTGCATTTACAATTATAGTGTGGTTTTAATTGATTACGGAAAATATATTGGTGTAAAAGGAAAAGGAATATGTTAAAAGAAAAAAAAATTGCCGTAATTTAATTAACCCAATCACTGTGATTGTAACTGCGCTTAATATCATAATCAATGTTAACAATACCGGTGTACAACGGGCTGTTACATGCATGGGTCGAACAGAACTGGATTTTGTGAAAAAATCGAACCGAATTGGTTTGAATGGTTCGGTTCGAAAGTGGTTCGGTTCGGAAGTGGTTCGGTTCGGTTCGGAACCGGTTTGGAAATGGTTCGGAACCGGTTCGGGTCGACCCCCTTTTGAAAAGGAAAAAATTTTAAAAATTAAAAAATAACGTTATAAAAATTAATTTGGTTTGGTTTGAAAATGGTTCGGTTCGGTTCGGAAACGGTTCGGTTCTTAAATCGGTTCTAAAAACTGGTTCCGTTCTTAAACCGGTTCTAAAAACCGGTTCTAAAAACCGGTTCGGTTCATGAACCGGTTTTTTAAAAACCGGTTCGGTTCATGAACTAGTTTTTTAAAACCAGTTATTTTATGGAGCGTTTCGGTTCGGTTCATGGTTCGACCCACTTTTTTGGTTATTTTGCACACCCCTATTTAAAATCCTCCCTTATGATATGATCATATTAGATTATTCATTAGAGAATCCATTTAACCCGAAATCATGGTCAGACCAACCGAGAACCAAAGGCGTCAAAGGGTCACAGATCACACAGTCTTCGATATGTTAGAAAGAATATTTTAGGATATCTTTTTTAGAATATCTTTAAGATATCTTTATTATTTATAAAGATTTATTTCCTTATTTTTTTTAGTGAAAATTTATTTCCTTATTTTATTAAGATTTAAGTTAGATATAGGCTAAGCCCATATAGGCTAAGCCCATTAACATTTCTTTATATATTGTACTCTGGTTAATCAATTCAATATTCTTGTTTCTCATTTGTTATTTTACACGATAAAAGTTGAGACTTTTCCTTTTATCTCTTAAAAACATTTGTGTTGTCAAATACAGAATTTGGATCATTAACTGAGAAGAGATGGGTCGCAATGATGTACAAGTGTGTGCAACGTGCACACAAAACTGTCTATTGTTTCACGGAACATCAAAACCCTCTCCTACCTCTTTCTTCAAGGTCATGGCTGATGACGACTACTTTAGAGTTTTGGTATGATAACCACTCATAATATGTGAAATACTTTTTTTTTTTGGTAACAATGATAAACTCATTTTAGTTTTGGTTTTGGTTTACTAGTTAATGCTAATTTTTAAGAGCTTTATTAATCTCATGCAATAGGAGATAAGCTCTCTCACGCTATATGTTATAGAGACAATCATGTATGAGACCCACCCACTTATAGAAAAAGAAAGAAAGATAAAAAATAATATGGAAATCAATGTCTATGTAGGAGAGAAAAACACTCTCCTACAATATAAGAGTATATTTTCCCAATTTCTAATTAATAATTTCTGATTCTGTAACAATATACAAGTGAATTTATCTTTATATTGACTTTGGTTTTTTGATCTTTTTTATATTTGTGAACATCTTTTGAAACTGCAGTATATACCTCCTAAGTTTAGTTCTACTGTATCACCCTTGGTTAATAAGAAAATCATTCTCAAGGATTCAAGTGGGCAACAATGGAATGTTACGGTATCAAATGATGATGGTTCTTTTGCTTTTGGGGAAGGATGGAATGTTTTTTCAGTGGATCATGGCCTTAAAATTGGATATTTTCTGGTATTCAATTATATTAATGAATTGCACTTTGATGTCAAGATCTATGATAATTCTGGGTGTGAAAGGCTTGATTTTTCTACAAAAAGAAATCAGAAAAAAAGAAGTAGGGACAAAAGTGGCTCTCCTGTTTCAGATGGTGTGTTTGTTAGACAAGACCCAAATTCCTCAATTTTCTCCAAGCAGGAAGTGCCAAAAATGAAAAGGCAGCACAGGGAGGATGATGATATAGGAGGAACAAGAAATAACATGGAGAATATTTCGAAATATGATGGTAATAATGGAAGGGCCCAATCTGTGCGCATATCAGAACACTTTGAAGACCCAAGTCACATGAGAAATAGAGAATTTGAAGACAAAAAAAGAGATGACCATACCTGTGGTGTTGATGGGACTGTGAAAATTACAACTGGTTCTCATGTTGTTAATGGATCCCATATATATCAAAATGATGCAACCAAATGTAATAATAAAGATCCTATCTTTGAAGGGGTATTCGGTACAGGATGTACCTCAGATGCATCTGAATTTGAAATTTCAGGTGCAAAAGGTATTTTCTTTTCCACCACTTCTGTTTGAAATTTATTACTCACTTTAAATCTCATTATTTGTCAGTTCCTATTCCTACTCTTGTTTGCAGTAATGTAAATTAACAGTTTCTCAGTTTATATGTATTTTCTCATATGAGCTCGTTGATTTACCCGAATTAATCAATTAACCATTATGATTACAGGTGAAATATCTAAAAAGATTAAGAAAGAGCTTGTGACTCCCGATGTGTACAATAACAAGGATGAATTGGGAGCAACAGGTGTTGAATCCCCCCAACACACACACACAAGACACAACACTTACTCACTTTCGATCTCATTGTTTGTTTGTCATGCGCTTTTGCTTGTCTCATTTAATGTACATTACCACATTCTGTCTAACGGATAAAACTTTCGTGCGATTGTAGGGTTGCCAAAGGTTATAAAGGAAGAGTGCGATAATGACAGTCCCTTCAAATCAGTAGACGCTTTCTGTTGTGTGGTGCCGGATGACAGTGATTTTCTTGTACGATATTAACAAGCCCTGTTTGAGCCTGTGTTTATGCATTGTTATATAGTTTATGCTATAAATTGATTTTGCCTAACAAACTAGGATTGTGGGAGTTGAGATTATGGTTACCGTTTCTCAAGATAGGAAGAAATATGAGTTTCCTTTGTGGATAGCTACACACTTTCCTAGAGACAATTTGTTTTTCGAATGTTTGTAATTTCCCATATGACAGAGTGCCAAATTTTACTTCTCATTAAGTTTATCACTTTTTGTGGGACACACGTTTTTATATGTTGTTGCTCATTCTTCTATTTGGGTTTTTGACCATTTGAACTTGTATTTACTGCAGAAATTGCCAGTACGCTTGCCCTTGTCTCCCAGGGGAAGAGTAGAAGTAGACGGTATGAAGGTGTTCCTTCGTGATCCACTGAGCAGAGTGTGGCCGGTCATTTACCATGAACAACCATTGATCCAAATACTGACAAAAGGATGGTTAGATTTCTGCAAAGGAAATAATATTCAACCAGAAGATGTGTGTATTTTTGGGGTTGAGAATGAGTTTGATCATATCGTTGCCGTACATATAGTCCACAAGTAATGTAAGTAGAAGCATGTGCAATGTTTGGGTTTTCTTTTGGTGTAAGTACACCATCATGTGCACAAGTAGAAAATACTAGTTATTAAAGTTAATAACTAGGTTGGAATAAAAATGAAAAATAAATAGGAGAAAATGATAAAAAAAATGGGATAAAAAGATTTTGGCTGGAACCCTCTCTTATAAGCCTTTGCTGATAGTTATTAAAGTCATTAAACTAGTTATTATCGGTAAACAAGAGCATATTGATATATAATTTTGGAATAAAATAAAACTAATATATAATTTAAAAAGGGGGTATATTGATAATTAAAAAAAATGAAAGGCACAATAACCAATCTCTCGAGAGTTTAATTTAATTTATTTGAGTAAAATTATTATTATTATTTTTAAATAATATCAGTAAGGAAAAAATGATTATCTTTTTTAAAGGATAGTCATTTTAGCTAAAATTAATATTTTTTATTTAATATTTAATTTAAAAAAATCTTTTATTTTTTCTCACCATAATTACTATTTCTCTTAGTATAGAATATAATAATTTTAAATAAAATCACACAATTCTATATTTTTTAAAGATATAAACACTATGTATTAATAAAAGAGAGTACAAATACTGATCCCTATCCGGTCACTTTATCTCAGCGTGTGCTCCACACAATCATAATACATGAATGTTGTATGCAGCGTGTGTTATTCCATGACCATTTCAGAAAATCCACAAATTACTCGCAAAATAAACTATTCTCTTAGGAAATTTAATTTAATTATTTTTCTAGATTTAAATCATCCAAATTGCTGATTTAATTATTAATCTATATTGCAACAATCATAATAATTATCATTTAAGAGGATGATTTGAAATCAAAATAATCTCCATAACGATTATTTGTCTTGATGTTAATTACTCAAAATTAATTAATTTCATTATTAATCTAGATTTTTAACAAAAATCATAATAAATATTAATTAATTTTTGAGGATAATTTAAAATCAAAATAATCCCATAATAACTATCATATTAGTCGCTGAAGACATAATAGCTATTATGCTCATGTATGACATGTGATCAAGCAACAATATGACACCTTCCTATCCTATATGACATGTTATCGCAAATATCATGTTAATCGCACATATAATTATAAAAATTAAATAATTCACATTAAAAATAAGAATTATTTGATTCTCCTGTATGCAAGGAAGCACACATCTTCAACACACTAAACCAGTATATATAGTTAGCAATTTCAAAATTATTTATATAAAAAATGAACATAAAAGAGTAGAAGATAGGTACCTGATAGGAAGATAAATTATAGAAATAACCATTTTGTGGGCAACGTGAAGTTCGTATGGACTTTTTCCTCAGCGAAAAATATGGAATTGGTTAAGATAAACTTAAATTGTGATGTAAAAATAAATTACAATCATTCTTAATTCTTAAATTCGCAAGAATCCAGTAAAATATTTTGTTGATATTTCATTTTGCAATGTTTTGTACTCATGCAAGTCTATATAAATAATTGCGTGCTCGTTCAAACGGAAATAAATAAACTAAAATAATAGTAATTATGAAAAAAAGAAATAAATAAAAATAATGATAATTATAATGAAAAATTCTTATTTGAAGAGATATTGAGAGATATTGTTCCAAAAAAGGGGAAATAATGTAATGATTGTATGAGCATTACGAGCATAAGAATCATTTGGTAAGATTATACGTATGATGATGTTTACCAAAAAAAAAAGATTATATTGCATGTAAAATGATTATATGTTTAAATATTATATGTAGAATGACGTCACAAGAGGTAAAATGTTTAAAAGGTTCCTTTTTTATTATATTGCATGAAAATATGAGAGAAGAAAAGTAGAGATAAATTAAATATGGGTCACACATTTTATATTAAAAAAGAAAAAAATATTAGTAGGCAAGGAATACAAATTTGCGCAAGAAGATTTTTTGCTCTCGTGCGACCGGAGAACATGATTTCCAATAATTAAATATATTAAAAGTAAAAGAAATATATTCATAGTGTCAAAATCAAAATTTCATTCCACAGGACTTTGTAGTTTGTACATGTCTAATACTAAAAATATGCAAAGACTTACCATATTATATGCATGAAAAGAAATTAATTAATTAAAATAATAGTGATTATTATACTTTATACATTTAAATTTATTATGTTTTTAACATAATTCAAATTATGTACATGCTATATAATTTAGTAAGTCCTATAAAAAATTAACAAATTATAAAATAATATTATTTCACCATTGTTGATAAATGAAACTTATTTATGAAGTGAAAAGGAAAACAATTATGAGTTTTTTTTTTTTTTGTAAGAGTTTCAAATTAACTAACTATTTCATTGATTGAAAAGAATAAATTATCCGGTTTGAAAAATAACTGAAATAAAATAATAAAAATATTAACCAATGGATTTTGAAATAAAATAACTGAAAAAATTAATTTTTCAAACAATACGGAAAATAAAAGCACCTCCCTAAACAATTAGTGTTAATCGTGATAATAACGGGACTCGTGTCAGCGTAGACAATTTTATAACCATAAAATTTCGGAAGACCATAATTTTCAATTCAAGTATCTAAATCAGAAGATATTTTTATTTCACATAATATTTCGACCAGATTTACGCAATGACACTTCATTTGACATATTTTATTTACAGGATTAGTCTCATCAGGTGACTTGCTTTATGCATTAATTTGAAAAAACTTATTCAATCAAATTAAACTTCCAATCAGGTTTAATCCGACAATCGTTTTGCCCAAAATTCTTAGAATGGTGTTTTTTTCCTTTTAAATAAACGATTTTTAAAGAAATTTATTCCAAATGTGCGGACAGAGGATGGGAGGATTCAGACATTAAAATTTTAATATATTTTTGGATTTGATATTGTGGTTTTGATTTGTTTCTCGCATCTCTGAGTTTTATTATTCTCCCTTGGGAAAGAAATCAGATTTTCTTTTAAATCAATATTAAAAAAATTGAATCAATTATTAATGCACGTCCAGAATCTCCCTCCTTTTTATTTTTCACCATTTCTCTGCTTGATCTTCTGCATGATCCTCTCCTCGTCCCTCCTAGGTAAGGATTCCATTTTGAAAATACCCATATTGTGTTTCTCTGCATGCGAGTGTACTACTAAAAATTCCATCCCTTAGCACATAAAAATTTGCAAAGTTTCCTTCTGGAATGGCAAATTTTCTATATATATATATATATATATTTATATATAGAGGTAAGATCCTTTGACACCTCATCTAAGATCCGTTTGATCAAAAAAGATCAACGGCTCTGATTTGTAAGCATGTGACACCGTTGATCTTTCTTGATCTAATGGCTCTTAGATGAGGTATCAAATTTGAAATTTGACACCGATTTCAAATTTGAAATTTGACGCCGATGTCAAATGATCCTACCTCATATATATATATATATATATATATATATATATATATATATATATATATATAGTAGCTTGAGTGAGGATGAGTTGGACATTTTTGGTTATAGCATATAGGTATAGCAGCAATAGAGGGTGGTGGGTGTCTTGTGTATTAAAAAAAGAGAGTACAAATACTGACCCCTATCAGTAATATACAAAAATAGGAAACACGTACCGTCACAAAATCGGAATCGGGAATGAATTCTCTCATGTGCTAATTAACATGACCATGTCATGTATGGCAATCATAATCGTACATGTGTGAATTAATGATGATAAGGGAGGAGAAAAAAATATAAGATAGTAAGTTACACAACCATCACCGTTGATTTAATTATTAATGGTTAAAATTAGGGATGTGCATGGGTCGAACAGAACTGGATTTTGTGAAAAAATCGAACCGAATTGGTTTGAATGGTTCGGTTCGAAAGTGGTTCGGTTCGGTCCAAAACTGGTTCGGTTCGGAAGTGGTTCGGTTCGGTTCGGAACCGGTTTGGAAATGGTTCGGAACCGGTTCGGGTCGACCCTCTTTTGAAAAGGAAAAAAATTTTAAAAATTAAAAAATAACGTTATAAAAATTAATTTGGTTTGGTTTGAAAATGGTTCGGTTCGGTTCGGAAACGGTTCGGTTCTTAAACCGGTTCTAAAAACTGGTTCCGTTCTTAAACCGGTTCTAAAAACCGGTTCGGTTCATGAACCGGTTTTTTAAAAACCGGTTCGGTTCATGAACTAGTTTTTTAAAACCAGTTATTTTATGGAGCGTTTCGGTTCGGTTCATGGTTCGACCCACTTTTTTGGTTATTTTGCACACCCCTATTTAAAATCCTCCCTTATGATATGATCATATTAAATTATTCATGAGAGAATCCATTTAACCCGAAATCATGGTCAGACCAACCGAGAACCAAAGGCGTCAAAGGGTCACAGATCACACAGTCTTCGATATGTTAGAAAGAATATTTTAGGATATCTTTTTTAGAATATCTTTAAGATATCTTTATTATTTATAAAGATTTATTTCCTTATTTTTTTTAGTGAAAATTTATTTCCTTATTTTATTAAGATTTAAGTTAGATATAGGCTAAGCCCATATAGGCTAAGCCCATTAACATTTCTTTATATATTGTACTCTGGTTAATCAATTCAATATTCTTGTTTCTCATTTGTTATTTTACACGATAAAAGTTGAGACTTTTCCTTTTATCTCTTAAAAACATTTGTGTTGTCAAATACAGAATTTGGATCATTAACTGAGAAGAGATGGGTCGCAATGATGTACAAGTGTGTGCAACGTGCACACAAAACTGTCTATTGTTTCACGGAACATCGAAACCCTCTCCTACCTCTTTCTTCAAGGTCATGGCTGATGACGACTACTTTAGAGTTTTGGTATGATAACCACTCATAATATGTGAAATACTTTTTTTTTTTTTGGTAACAATGATAAACTCATTTTAGTTTTGGTTTTGGTTTACTAGTTAATGCTAATTTTTAAGAGCTTTATTAATCTCATGCAATAGGAGATAAGCTCTCTCACGCTATATGTTATAGAGACAATCATGTATGAGACCCACCCACTTATAGAAAAAGAAAGAAAGATAAAAAATAATATGGAAATCAATGTCTATGTAGGAGAGAAAAACACTCTCCTACAATATAAGAGTATATTTTCCCAATTTCTAATTAATAATTTCTGATTCTGTAACAATATACAAGTGAATTTATCTTTATATTGACTTTGGTTTTTTGATCTTTTTTATATTTGTGAACATCTTTTGAAACTGCAGTATATACCTCCTAAGTTTAGTTCTACTGTATCACCCTTGGTTAATAAGAAAATCATTCTCAAGGATTCAAGTGGGCAACAATGGAATGTTACGGTATCAAATGATGATGGTTCTTTTGCTTTTGGGGAAGGATGGAATGTTTTTTCAGTGGATCATGGCCTTAAAATTGGATATTTTCTGGTATTCAATTATATTAATGAATTGCACTTTGATGTCAAGATCTATGATAATTCTGGGTGTGAAAGGCTTGATTTTTCTACAAAAAGAAATCAGAAAAAAAGAAGTAGGGACAAAAGTGGCTCTCCTGTTTCAGATGGTGTGTTTGTTAGACAAGACCCAAATTCCTCAATTTTCTCCAAGCAGGATGTGCCAAAAATGAAAAGGCAGCACAGGGAGGATGATGATATAGGAGGAACAAGAAATAACATGGAGAATATTTCGAAATATGATGGTAATAATGGAAGGGCCCAATCTGTGCGCATATCAGAACACTTTGAAGACCCAAGTCACATGAGAAATAGAGAATTTGAAGACAAAAAAAGAGATGACCATACCTGTGGTGTTGATGGGACTGTGAAAATTACAACTGGTTCTCATGTTGTTAATGGATCCCATATATATCAAAATGATGCAACCAAATGTAATAATAAAGATCCTATCTTTGAAGGGGTATTCGGTACAGGATGTACCTCAGATGCATCTGAATTTGAAATTTCAGGTGCAAAAGGTATTTTCTTTTCCACCACTTCTGTTTGAAATTTATTACTCACTTTAAATCTCATTATTTGTCAGTTCCTATTCCTACTCTTGTTTGCAGTAATGTAAATTAACAGTTTCTCAGTTTATATGTATTTTCTCATATGAGCTCGTTGATTTACCCGAATTAATCAATTAACCATTATGATTACAGGTGAAATATCTAAAAAGATTAAGAAAGAGCTTGTGACTCCCGATGTGTACAATAACAAGGATGAATTGGGAGCAACAGGTGTTGAATCCCCCCAACACACACACACAAGACACAACACTTACTCACTTTCGATCTCATTGTTTGTTTGTCATGCGCTTTTGCTTGTCTCATTTAATGTACATTACCACATTCTGTCTAATGGATAAAACTTTCGTGCGATTGTAGGGTTGCCAAAGGTTATAAAGGAAGAGTGCGATAATGACAGTCCCTTCAAATCAGTAGACGCTTTCTGTTGTGTGGTGCCGGATGACAGTGATTTTCTTGTACGATATTAACAAGCCCTGTTTGAGCCTGTGTTTATGCATTGTTATATAGTTTATGCTATAAATTGATTTTGCCTAACAAACTAGGATTGTGGGAGTTGAGATTATGGTTACCGTTTCTCAAGATAGGAAGAAATATGAGTTTCCTTTGTGGATAGCTACACACTTTCCTAGAGAC
Organism: Gastrolobium villosum; assembly: GCA_032173675.1. Lineage (NCBI taxonomy): Eukaryota > Viridiplantae > Streptophyta > Magnoliopsida > Fabales > Fabaceae > Gastrolobium > Gastrolobium villosum. The sequence goes on from JAVKPL010009499.1 coordinate 36,164, forward strand.
AATTTGTTTTTCGAATGTTTGTAATTTCCCATATGACAGAGTGCCAAATTTTACTTCTCATTAAGTTTATCACTTTTTGTGGGACACACGTTTTTATATGTTGTTGCTCATTCTTCTATTTGGGTTTTTGACCATTTGAACTTGTATTTACTGCAGAAATTGCCAGTACGCTTGCCCTTGTCTCCCAGGGGAAGAGTAGAAGTAGACGGGATGAAGGTGTTCCTTCGTGATCCACTGAGCAGAGTGTGGCCGGTCATTTACCATGAACAACCATTGATCCAAATACTGACAAAAGGATGGTTAGATTTCTGCAAAGGAAATAATATTCAACCAGAAGATGTGTGTATTTTTGGGGTTGAGAATGAGTTTGATCATATCGTTGCCGTACATATAGTCCACAAGTAATGTAAGTAGAAGCATGTGCAATGTTTGGGTTTTCTTTTGGTGTAAGTACACCATCATGTGCACAAGTAGAAAATACTAGTTATTAAAGTTAATAACTGGGTTGGAATAAAAATGAAAAATAAATAGGAGAAAATGATAAAAAAAATGGGATAAAAAGATTTTGGCTGGAACCCTCTCTTATAAGCCTTTGCTGATAGTTATTAAAGTCATTAAACTAGTTATTATCGGTAAACAAGAGCATATTGATATATAATTTTGGAATAAAATAAAACTAATATATAATTTAAGAAGGGGGTATACTGATAATTAAAAAAAATGAAAGGCACAATAACCAATCTCTCGAGAGTTTAATTTAATTTATTTGAGTAAAATTATTATTATTATTTTTAAATAATATCAGTAAGGAAAAAATGATTATCTTTTTTAAAGGATAGTCATTTTAGCTAAAATTAATATTTTTTATTTAATATTTAATTTAAAAAAATCTTTTATTTTTTCTCACCATAATTACTATTTCTCTTAGTATAGAATATAATAATTTTAAATAAAATCACACAATTCTATATTTTTTAAAGATATAAACACTATGTATTAATAAAAGAGAGTACAAATACTGATCCCTATCCGGTCACTTTATCTCAGCGTGTGCTCCACACAATCATAATACATGAATGTTGTATGCAGCGTGTGTTATTCCATGACCATTTCAGAAAATCCACAAATTACTCGCAAAATAAACTATTCTCTTAGGAAATTTAATTTAATTATTTTTCTAGATTTAAATCATCCAAATTGCTGATTTAATTATTAATCTATATTGCAACAATCATAATAATTATCATTTAAGAGGATGATTTGAAATCAAAATAATCTCCATAACGATTATTTGTCTTGATGTTAATTACTCAAAATTAATTAATTTCATTATTAATCTAGATTTTTAACAAAAATCATAATAAATATTAATTAATTTTTGAGGATAATTTAAAATCAAAATAATCCCATAATAACTATCATATTAGTCGCTGAAGACATAATAGCTACTATGCTCATGTATGACATGTGATCAAGCAACAATATGACACATTCCTATCCTATATGACATGTTATCGCAAATATCATGTTAATCGCACATATAATTATAAAAATTAAATAATTCACATTAAAAATAAGAATTATTTGATTCTCCTGTATGCAAGGAAGCACACATCTTCAACACACTAAACCAGTATATATAGTTAGTAATTTCAAAGTTATTTATATAAAAAATGAACATAAAAGAGTAGAAGATAGGTACCTGATAGGAAGATAAATTATAGAAATAACCATTTTGTGGGCAACGTGAAGTTCGTATGGACTTTTTCCTCAGCGAAAGATATGGAATTTGTTAAGATAAACATAAATTGTGATGTAAAAATAAATTACAATCATTCTTAATTCTTAAATTCGCAAGAATCCAGTAAAATATTTTGTTGATATTTCATTTTGCAATGTTTTGTACTCATGCAAGTCTATATAAATAACTGCGTGCTCGTTCAAACGGAAATAAATAAACTAAAATAATAGTAATTATGAAAAAAAGAAATAAATAAAAATAATGATAATTATAATGAAAAATTCTTATTTGAAGAGATTTTGAGAGATATTGTTCCAAAAAAGGGGAAATAATGTAATGATTGTATGAGCATTACGAGCATAAGAATCATTTGGTAAGATTATACGTATGATGATGTTTACCAAAAAAAAAAAGATTATATTGCATGTAAAATGATTATATGTTTAAATATTATATGTAGAATGACGTCACAAGAGGTAAAATGTTTAAAAGGTTCCTTTTTTATTATATTGCATGAAAATATGAGAGAAGAAAAGTAGAGATAAATTAAATATGGGTCACACATTTTATATTAAAAAAGAAAAAAATATTAGTAGGCAAGGAATACAAATTTGCGCAAGAAGATTTTTTGCTCTCGTGCGACCGGAGAACATGATTTCCAATAATTAAATATATTAAAAGTAAAAGAAATATATTCATAGTGTCAAAATCAAAATTTCATTCCACAGGACTTTGTAGTTTGTACATGTCTAATACTAAAAATATGCAAAGACTTACCATATTATATGCATGAAAAGAAATTAATTAATTAAAATAATAGTGATTATTATACTTTATACATTTAAATTTATTATGTTTTTAACATAATTCAAATTATGTACATGCTATATAATTTAGTAAGTCCTATAAAAAATTAACAAATTATAAAATAATATTATTTCACCATTGTTGATAAATGAAACTTATTTATGAAGTGAAAAGGAAAACAATTATGAGTTTTTTTTTTGGTAAGAGTTTCAAATTAACTAACTATTTCAT
>JAVKPL010009500.1:0-37986 GCA_032173675.1 Gastrolobium villosum
GCTATGGTGGCATAATTCTTGACAAAACGTCTATAATATCCTGTCAAACCAAGGAATCCCCTTAATTGTCTGATAGACTTAGGAGGTGGCTAAGATAGCATTGCCTCTATCTTTTTATCATCAGCATGTACACCACTGTGGGACGCCTTATGTCCAAGGTAATCAATCGCATCCACACCAAAAGCACATTTATTCATCTTCACAAAAAATTGATTCTGTCTCAAAGTGTGTAATGTAATTTGCATGTGTTGGATATGCTCCTGTAAGGAAGAACTATACACAAGGATGTCATAAAAAAAACAATAATAAACTGTCGTAAGAAAGGACGAAACAGATTATTCATTACTGCTTGAAATGTGCTGGGAGCATTCGTCAACCCAAAAGGCATGACCAAATATTCATAGTGGCCTTCATGGGTTCTAAAAGCTGTTTTTGGGATGTCTTGAGGGAGCATCCTGATTTGGTGATATCCAGCCCTTAAATCCAGCTTGGAAAATATGTTGGAACCTCCCAATTCATCTATTAATTCATCAATAGTAGGCATAGGAAACCTATCACGAATGGTAAGGGCATTAAGAGCCCTATAGTTAGGGGTGCAAATGGGCTGGGCCAAGTCAGACTTTAGCATAAATAGGCTTGGCCCGTATAGAATATTTTAAGCCTAGCCCAGCCTCTCGGCCTGCTACAAGCTAAGATATTGGCCTGAGCCTTGGCCTGTTTTTTAAACCACAAACCCTGGCCTGGCCTCTGGCCTGGCAAGAGACACGTTGTCGATGAGGTGATCAAAGATTCAGAGTACAGCCACAAAATTGAAATGGGGGCTGATGAACAAAAGCGTAGCTGTCGATGAGGAGCGTGGTTACTGGTTGTGTTAGGGGTAGCCAAACACAATAACCTCCAAAAAAAAAAGGAAAATCAGATCTGTGCTCTAGAGAGCTTCAAACCAGATCAGTGCTCTAGAGAGCTCCAAACCACAAAATGACCAGTGAGTATGAGCTACTACACACCACGAACACTCCCCTAAAATTTGAGCTTATTCCGATGAAGTATTACTGCACCGCACTGGAGCCTCTTCCCTTCTTCTCCTCCTCTGCGCGACGCTTCTGTCTCGGTCTCTCTTTCTCTTTCTTTTTTCTTTCTTTCTATTCTTATTTTGTTCCTTCTCTCTCACGCTCTTTTTCTTTCTTTTTTCTTTTGCTTTTTCAAATTTCAAAACCATGGGTCCCACGACTTTAATAAAAGTCACGCACCCAACAACTTAGAGATGGGGAACAATAGCGCAACTTTGGCAGTTTCTAAACTCTATTATATAAAATAAAATTTATTAAAAAAATTATTTAAAAATATAGGCCACTATGGGCCAGGCTTTACAAGATAGGCCTGTGGCCTGATTTTAAAAGAGACTTTATAATTAGCCCAAGCCTACTCTGTTTGTTAAGTAGGCCGGGCCAGAGGCCCCTGACGGGTAGCCTGACCCATTTACACCCCTACCTATAGTCAATGAACATGCGCCAAGATTTATCCTGTTTCTTAACCAATAAGACTGGAGAAGAATAAGGACTTGTGCTATATCGAATGAATCCTGAAGCCAGCAAGTCAACTACTTGCTTTTCTATCTCATCTTTTTGATGGTGACCATACCTATAAGGTCGAACATTAATTGGCTTGGACCCTGTTTCTAGATTGATAGCATGATCCAGAAACCGAAATGGTGGCAAGGACCGTGGGATGGAGAACACATCCTGATACTCCACCAGAAGTTGCCACATATCGGGATGGAGAGAAGATTGCAGTTTGGCCAATTTAGTATCCAAAACCGGTCCACTTTGTTGCTGTGTTTCACAGACTAATGAGAGGCAGCCTCCTATGGCAGACTTACCGTGGATGAGTGAGGGGGATTCTCCCTTCAATTGAACCAACTTCCCTTGCCAAGAAAACCCCATGGTCAACTGATTGTAGTCATGTGTAACTCTCCCCAACGATTCCAGCCATGTCATTCCCAAAATGAGTCCCAAGGAATCAAGATCCAATACCCATAAATTTAGCTCAAAGGTCTGACCTTGCACCATCAACCGCACCTGCTGACATTTACTGTCACATACCAAGAACTCTCCATTGCCAAGAAAAACTCTCATTTTCCTGATACGAACCGTGGGAAGTTTTAAAGATGAGACTAACTCCCTCTGTATAAAACTATGTGTACTACCCGTGTCCACCAGCATTATCACTGATTGTCCTTGGATAGTGGTGACAAACTTCAATGCTTTAGAATTAGATGACTCGGACAAGGAATGCAGGGCTGCATCCTCAGTAGTCGTTCCAGCCCCATTAAAATTCCAAAGAATCTACTCTCCTTCTTCCTCCTCCCCTTGATCCTCACCTGCCAGCAATAAGAATTTCCCCTGACAACGATGCTTGTTGGTCCATTTCTCATCACAACTGAAGCAAAGACCCAGTGCATGTCTCTTTGTCCACTCCTCTTGAGACAGGCGCTTAATTGGAACCTGTTGAGCAGATGCTTGAGAAGATGAGCTCGAAGTTGTTGAAGATTGGGACACCATATTTTTGTTAGGCACTGTGCTACCCACCGAAGACGAGCTGTGAGAAATTGTAGTGGTCACACTTTCATTGGACTGATAAGTACGAAATGAATTTCGCTTCGAATTGGTGATTCCTCTAGTATTCAAAGAAACACGCAATTCTGTGTGATGAGCATCATAAACCGAAGCAAAATGAATTGCTCGTTGCAGGGTGGTGGGTTCATGAAGTTCAATGGCTCTTCGTAAATCAGGAACTAATCCCGAGACAAAGAAGCTCAACAATAGACTATCATCCACAGCAGTAGTTTGATTCATCAACTTCTCGAATTCAAACAAATAGTCTTTGAGGGTACCTGATGTGGTTTCACTCCAAAACGCTGCCGTAAAGCTTGCGCGAACTCTGGCCATGAACGAATTGTGCCCCCTTTATAGGACCACTGGAACCATGACGAAGCAGGACCGTCCATCCACAAACCCGCTAATTGAACCTTTAATTCCGGTGGAACGCGCTGCAAATCGAAGAAGAGTTCCGTTTTGAAAATCCAATTGTGTGGATTTGTGCCATCAAACAGAGGAATTTTCATTTTCACAAATTTCAGCAACGAGCGTGGATCTACAACGTCCTTGTGCCCCATGTCGTTCTGAAAATTCACCGAATCGTGGTGATTATCCGATGCATGTCGTGGCTCTTGATGAACCGCAGAAGAACTCAGCAAATTAGAATGAAGAACACCCATGGATTCGTTCAATTGTTGCATCTGCGCTAAGATGAGCGAGATCTGATTTTGTGAATCATCAAAACGCTGTTGCAAGGTAGCCACTACCTCCGCTAATTCCTGAACCCGCATTGTGAGGAGAGAACAAGATGAAAGCACCAATGTTGGATCCTTCTTGAACAACAAAGAAGAAAGAACCAAAGAATATATAAATGGGTAAAACTCTTAGCAACAGAGTGTGGTACGATTTATTCAAGAAGAATGTGTTTACAACAATGAATCAATGAATTCCTACAGTCATGGGTTTCCCCCTTTTTATACAATTCTGTTTTCCCCACCCTTTACACTTGTGTCTAATCTAACTAACCTTCTCTTACTCCTGACACCTGTCTCCAGAACATCCAGGACCATACACGTGTCCTCAACATAAAAAGTCTCGAAGTCTTGACGAAGGAACCCTTTCTCTGATCAGTTTCCTCGTCTCATTACCCCTTGTCTCCTTATGTGTATCACAAATCTAGATACCTATCTCTAGGGTATAACAATACCGACTTCTAGGATCTAACAATTTCAAACTTGGTTTACATTGATTAAAAAAATGCAACATAAATAGAATAAAGAAAGGAATATGTTTTAGATTTCAAATCATGTAATAAAGAAAGGAAAATGGTTTTATGCATCTCAATAAATTTCCTTATTCAATAATAATAACAGATAGGATCCATTTATAATTTTTTTTTGCAAATTATAATAAGTATGACCGGTCGTACACTGCATGATTAAAGTATGATCGGTCGTACTTAGTGTAGCTTGTAAGAGTTTGTAAATAAAAAGTTTGTAAATATAACCTGCCCCTAATAATAATTGTGTAATTTTTTTTTTAATAAATTTATTTTAACATGGTAGATGGTAAATATTTAATTGGGATAGGTACTACACATTGTAATTGTATACACAAGCAGGCCTGAAAGGCTGGCCCAATGGAACCAAACCGGCCCAAACCACTGGGAACTTCTTCCATTAGTTTCATTTCAGCATGAACGGAGGGGCAAAAGCGTAAAATTAATCAGCGTCATCTTCGTGTAGGGTTTATGGCCGAAACACCAGATTCCGACACTCACAGTCTCTGAATATTTTACACTCTAACTAATTTATGCATTTTTGATTCAATTCAATGCGATGATGAAAACCAGAAATCACGAGTAGCTTCGTTCTTCCACCACAATCACAGTCAGCAATGAGGTATTTGCGGTTGATTCACCTGTCACATCTCCGTAAAACCCTAACCCAAAACCCTAACTTCACTTCTCCACCGATTTCAAGACCCTATATCTTACCCAATCATTGGTCAAACTCAAAAACCATATCTCGTTATGTTTTCGCGCGTGATTACAGCAGTGATTCGCAGCAAGATTCGAAGGTGCCTGCGATTGTAGACGAGCTCATGGGCTTGACGCTGCTTGAAGTGATGGATCTCGTTGAAGTGATGCGCGAGAAGAAGGGCATCAATGAGCTTCCGATCATGATGCTGATGGTGCCAGGAATGGGGGTTGCAGGGTTGAGGGGTTTGCCGAAGGGTGCTCCGAAGGGCGGAGTCGGTGGCGGAGAAGAAGAGAAGAAGGTTGAGAAGACGGCGTTTGATGTGAAGCTTGATGCTTTTGATGCTGCATCGAAGATCAAGGTCATCAAGGAAGTGAGGACGTTTACCAGCTTGGGGTTGAAGGAGGCCAAGGATTTGGTTGAGAAAGTGCCCACCCTTTTGAAGAAAGGTGTGACCAAGGAGGAGGCAGAGACTATTATTGCCAAGATGAAGGAGGTTGGCGGGAAAGCCTCGATGGAATAAGGTACAGAACGTTGCTGGTTACTGAGATATTCACTTTGGTAATGTCAGATGCTATGCTTTGTATAGAATGTACTTAAGACTTAAGAGTGTGTTTTATCTGTTTTTCATGGCATAAAAGAGTCCGCGTCACTCAGTTCTTTCTAACGTGCTTCAACATGGAAAAAGGGGTTGCATTGCAAGAGCATTATTAGCTTGTAAAATTAAAGAATTTTTTGGTATTAATACCATAGCGTGAGGCTTATCTAGACAAACGATATCATATAAGTTGGCTGCAAACTATTATTTTAAATTAAATCAACAGTTAGTTGGTGAAATTGTTGCTTATGTTAACTGAGTTGTCTTCTTAGGTATTTGTCGCTTACCCTTTTTAGCCCCAAGTAGACGTGTTTAATTGAACAATAGGAGTGTCAGAAGGGAGATCTTACTCAAGTTTTGTCAGTTACATACATCCATTGACCGAGGTTTAGGATACTCAATTTCTATCTGTATAGGAATAAATAATTTGAAAGTAACATGAAGAATTGTGCTCGTTTTTCCTCGGATGAGGTTTGTGGCTGCTTTTTAATGTGGTGAGTTATACACATGGCCATTTGTAGGGGAGGAAAGGAAAAGAAGTTTTGGGTGCAGCACTTTCCTAACGACAACCAAAGTTTGAAGCTCTTAGGTTCGGTTGGATTAAATTATCCTTCCTTTAGACAAATTACTGTGGGTGAGCAAATCCTAACCATTGTCTATTTTTTTTATTTATATATATATATATATATTTTTAATGTTGAACCGATTCTTGCAAATGGTGGGGATTTCACTTTAGACTAGAGATAAGGTTGAAGTGTTGGATAGTTGGAGTTCTTCTATCAAATTGTTAATTGACAGTTATTATTGGCTAGCAATGAGTTCTATGCGGAAACTGTGACACCATAAAGTTAGATGTCAAGTTGGATTAATGCATAACAAATAATACTTTTGTCTGTCATGTGGTAACTTAAGCATCTGATGCTTTGTGTGTGCATATGCATGTCCTGATAATGGGGAATAGAGCTATACTATGCACATTAATGTAAAGCCACTATAAAGGTTTTTGGCAATCTAAATTTCTTATTAGTAATTAGTATTTTAATATTTGGATTTGCCCAGGGAAAGGAGAGGATGAAGAACAAGACATGGTGTAAAGTTTTTTCATTGGGATCAAGTGTAACAGCTAGTGCCTCACACTCAAATTCTAATCGCCAGGTGATGGAAGTCAATGAAGGTCTTGTCTGAAGGCAAAGGTTTTATACGTTATTGTATTTGAAAACTTTGCTGAGTACATTATGCTTTTACCTCCCTTCCTTTTTCATAGTTATTTCTCCCTTGTATCAGGCTCCTTTTGACTTTGAATTTTCTTGATCATTTCTTAACCAATGTTGTAGAATTGGATGATGACAGTGTAATAAATTTTGAACTGACGTACACATGCTATATTTGCTGGTAAAGTTTTAGACACAACTAGTTCAATCAAACTACCATGACCAAGCAATCATGTGTAATAATGGACAACTTGAATTGGAGTTACACCCTTGATTGCTGACTCCTCTCTACCTTCTTTTGGCTGTGTACAGTTTGTTGTATTGGCTTTATTTTCTTATCATTGTTTATGGTCTTGATATATCCCTTCCACCGGTTTCCTCTGGTGCAAATGTATTCATGTGCCGTGGATCACGAGATATACTCTTGAAGGAAACTTCCTCCAGAAATATTGGCTGTTCTTCTTTCTGCATGTTGCACCTCATTTCCTGATAAAGCGTGATCAAAGTGCGGTTGCAGATCTTGGTTTACCAATATGATTTTTTGCATTTGGTCTTTACTAATCTTAATTTTAAGCATCCATTTAAATATTTTCAATTCCGGATTTTACATTTAGATGGAAGTAAAGCACTGTGGAAAGGGAAGGAAGAAATAAGGTTAAATAAAATCCGGTCTCGATAAAATAACCAATGTTTTTATAGTAGTCTTTCTTTATTTGAAAATTTTTCAAGCCATAATATAAACACTAATTGTTAGAAAAACGTCCTTATGCCCCATGGCCGTTAGGTGCGAAATTGCTCATTGACATTGAGTGAAGTCTTAACCAAACGATGACTTCATGTAGACTAGAACTGACTCTAAAACAAGAATTGAAGTCAAGCATATCAATGGAAAATATCAAATACACGACTTTGTTGAGGAACTGAATCATATTCTTCACCTCGTTGAAACAAATCATGTTGTTATATATCCACGTAATTTGTTTCCAGTCAAGCATATGAGTTTTTGATTAAGGAGGAGCCATTGGATTATTCTGTACAGTCACTTGATCATGCAATGCCAAGTGAGATGCATCTAAATCACGTAAATGACATTAAAAAAATTCCAAAATCAAAATGCATTGCTCCTATACTTTTAATTGTTTTTTTCAAATATATAAAAAATGATTTTCACAATAAAAGAAGAAAAAAAATCTTTTTGATGAACTTATTTTAAAAAGACTTTTGAAAGTTAAAAAATCAAAAAAAGTTACTTGATGATTTTGTGCTATGAGTATGTTTTTAAATAAAATAAAAAAACTTGTTTGGTTGGTAATTTTTTCTTGTTAACTTTCTTTAATCATATGTAAAAATTTTATAAACTTTTTTGAAGACCAAAATAAATTATATTAAAAGTTTTTTGGTACTTACTCCTTTTAGGGGATTTAGATGAATATGAAGAATATAATTGGGGATATTCCGTGGTGACATATGGGTATCGCAAATTATGCCGCTCCACCAAAGTGTTTATGCGTTGTTATATGTACACAGGTTCTTTGGATGAGCTTCTAAAAATATTCTTTTTTTTATGTATAGTTTATTTTAGAAGTATTTTTTATAAAATTTAAACCGAGGAAGGTTATAAGTACGAATTTTTTTCTTTATAATTTCTTACAACCATATCTTGTCACCGTTGATTTCCATCATCAACGGTTATCATTTTAGTAAATTAAACTAATTAATTAATTATTAATTCACAATAAATGATAAGTTATCATTTATTGACGGAAATCAACGGTGATAAGATATGGTTGTAAGGGGTTATAAAGAAAAAAGTTGTAAGTATAACCTTCCTCAATTAAAATTATTTAATCTTTTTTTGAAATATTTGTTGGCTTCTGTAATTTTTAGAAACTAAAACTTTTAATTTCCAAAAAAAACTAATTTTTTTAATTTTCTTATGACTTATACTTTTTTTTAAAATAGGTATTGAGTTAGAGTTATACCAAACCAATGATAGAGTTCACCTAGCCTAGCGACATCCATCCCTTGTGAGCATATCTTTCATATTATTGTATAGTATGTACTCATTTATTAAACATAAAAAAAAATGATAATTTAGGAAAAAATAATTATACAAAGAAAGATAAATAGTAAAAAAATATATTATTATTTATATTTATAAGGCGGGACCATGGTCACAAATAAGAAAAAAAAAAAAAAAAAGACGAAGGAAAAAAATAAAAAAATAAAGGATAGAAATGAAAGAAAAATCTTCATCCTCCGAATAAATGCTATCCTTGCATAATGTTAAATTTTTTCACCCATTTACCATCCCTTGTCTCGGTGCATATGATGCACTACTGATTTATTCGACCTTGACAAACACTCTTCCAAACTTCCAGAGGAACATTTAGAAAGTATCCAAACTTCCAAATCTGTCTCATGAAGGCAAGGTTTTGAGACAATTACTTGAGAGAAAGGCTCTCAATAAAACAGAATCACACTTCACTTGTCCCACTCTCCATTTTTCAATTAAATAATATCCCGCTCTTCTTCAATCAATGGGAGCGACCAAGCAAGACCACTGGCAGTGGGAGAACGCCACCGCCGGCGCCGCCGCAGGATTCGCCACCGTCGCCGTTGTGCATCCCCTCGACGTTGTCCGAACTAGGTTCCAAGGTTTCTCTCTTTTTTCATATTAAATGAAGATTTCAGATTCGTCCTGCGTTCAATTTTTTTTAAAGAATTCTTTCACCTTGCAGTTAACGATGGTCGAGTCTCTCATCTTCCCAGTTATAAGAACACTGCTCACGCCGTTTTCACCATTGCTCGCTTGGAGGTTTGTCGTTTTGTTTAGGTTATTGACTTTTGGCTATCGTTTACTACATATTAGGATTTTAATGTTAAGAAATGAAATTACCTCGATTGGTGAACCTAGAGGGCATAGAGCTTGTTAGAATATATAGAATTGCTTGACACCTTTACTCCCTTGATAGTATAGATGATGTTCAGGATTAATCTCACATATCTTGACGAGTTTGATAAAGTCAGCACTATTGTTTCTGGTTTTTGTGAAGATTGTAGAGAAACTGCATAAGATTAATACCAGGAATAGAGTCATTCATAGTGATATCAACGTGAACAGATTTTTGGTGACAAATTGTGTCAAGCTAGGAAGCACGGTTACATACATGGACATGGATTTGTACCACATCCACATGAGGATATGACACATTCTGAAAATTATTAAACATGAAATGGCTTAGATACAACAAGCCTTAAATTAAAGACATCAATGTGCAATAAGTTAGCATTAGTCATTGCAGACACAATAAAATACTATCTTTTATCTGATCATTGTGGTATCCCAATTATGTTGGTACTAATATTCAAAAAATAATTAAAATACTTAGGTCAGAAGTATCCAATATCATACGTTTCCAACACCGGTACTGCAACCACTTTTGAGTGTCAGTATTTCACAAGTGTCAAGGCTTAAGTCATTAGACTTCATTTTTCTACATGTGCATGGTCCTACTTCCACAATTGTTAGGTTCTCTGCAGCTAGGATCATAGAAATAAGGCTCAATATTCTTTCCTTCCACTTATAATTGACGGGTTTGGTGTTGACAGCTTGTCATCTGTTGCAATTGCAATAGGAGAGAAACTTTGCTTTAGGAACTTTGTGTATGTCATACTATGAATGTTCTACTTATGTGCCAAGCTTTGTTTCACAGGGATTAAGAGGGTTATATGCAGGCTTTCTTCCTGGGGTTCTTGGGTCAACTATTTCATGGGGTTTATATTTCTTTTTGTAAGTACCAACTTCCATCAGTGAGAATTTGATTGTATTAGTTCATCTTTTAATCTATCATTTTTATATCTGACGCTCACTAGGAGAGAATGATATTTTATATTGTGGCACACTCTTTGATGTTTGCACATGTAGTACACAGCCTCTCCAGTTTAATTGTAACTTGTTTCAGTGAGTTTGAAAACTTGTCTCTTCTCTCTCTCACACACACACACACACATACTCAAACACAAACACATGCACACACATCTAACTCTCTATTCACAGTCAGGGCCAAATCAATATGCCAATATCTCCTAGTCTACTCTACATGTTTATGGAAGAATTATTTTGTTCTCTATGTAAAACATGTATTACCGTCACTATTCGTTAGTAATTGAGGAGTGGTTTCAGCATCTATGTACTTGTATGATAGGACTGTTGTATAGGACCTGGTAGTTTTATTTAACATCAAACAACTTTTGAGAAATTGCATTGCTTGTTCTTCAACATGTCAAAGGATTCTTCACCCCCATCCCTCCCCTCTTTATTCACCACACTGGAGTTCTTTATTTTTTTATCTCCCAAACTTGAATGATTTGTTATTTTTGTTTGAGTGGTCCCTGGCCCATCTGATTGCTTTCCTAGATGACACCAAACTCCTTTTTTTTTTTTTTTTTTTTTTTTTTTTCAATTATAGCTATGACAAAGCCAAACAAAGATATGCTAGGAATAGGGAGGAGAAGTTGAACGCAGGTCTTCATCTTGCCTCAGCTGCTGAAGCAGGTGCTTTGGTGAGTGTGCAAAATTCCAATATTATGTATGGATGGCCACATATATAATTGTTACTAAGATATTTGGATAGCTAATATGTTGTTCAACCCTGCTGGCCTTTGTTGTCATTTGTTGATAGAGTTGAGTTCCTGCATCTCCTGAGGTTTTGTATTTATAATTTAAATTTTGTTTCTGTTGGGCCCAAGAAGTGATCTAATGAAATACTTTTGGTAAACTGTATAAGATGGATTTGCCAATGAAAATTATTGTATGTAGAGTGTGTGAGAATGTAGCTTATATACTTAAGTTTACTACTTCCTTATCTGTGTGCATATCTTTGAGATAAAGCTTATCTTTCACTTTTGGATGCTTGGGATTCCAAAGTCTGCCAAACATATTTTCGCACATTCCTGAATGGGGTTAAAACTGAACCTTAAGTTATTTTGGTTTCATTGCCTATTGTCAGGTTTGCTTGTGCACCAATCCTGTTTGGCTAGTAAAAACAAGATTGCAGCTTCAGACTCCTCTTCATCAGACACGGCCATACGCTGGGCTTTACGGTCTGCTCCCCATCTTACATTAACTTTAGTCCGAACTGTTCACTTTGGGGTTTTACTTTTCATGGTATTCATGTCATTTCTACTTCAGCTCCAGACGTTAGCTATAAATTTATAGCTTACTTATTATCTTTTACTTTTTCACAATCTTTCTTAATCTTAGTTACCTTACCCCAAGTTAGGTTTGAAATTAGTATCCAGAAGTTGAAAGATAGATCATTTTCACCCATTGATTTTATTTGAGTCAGTATTTTGTGGAGCATTTATCCTTTTGACATAAAAATGGTCATGGCAATTTCTATATCACCACTATATGTGTAAAAATATAAATATTCAGTCATTTAATACTAACCGGTATTAAGCATACTTATTCATCCCATTTATTCCATGGCATTATTTGGATGATGTTGATCTTCAGACCGTGGTTAAATATTAAAAGGGCCAACCCAGTTCAAATACCCACTTCGTGAGTGTCTGGGGAAGGGAATACTCTAGGCAGTCTTTCCCCTGCTTTTTGCAGAGAGACTGATTCGAACCCACGACCTGACACACCACGGCAAGCAAGCTTACCGCTGAGCCAAGCCGGCAAGTATTAGGGAAAAAAAATAGTTTAAACTTTAATTTTTATATAGATGATTTCACTTGTTTTGAGAAAGGAATGATCAATTAAGTTATAAGAGTCAGGTACATAAGTTGACTTTCTTTTTTCTATTTTAATGGGGGTCCTGATGGATATGTTTCTTTCAACTACCTAAAAAATTATAGTCGCTGTATATTTGGTTTAATGTGGTTATATTCATCAGTATGTGAATTGCTAACCAGTCATGAAGCTTTTTTATCTGCAAAAATCAAATATCAGATGCATTTAGGACCATAATGAGGGAAGAAGGATTTAGTGCACTTTACAGAGGGATAGTTCCTGGTCTATTTCTGGTATGTTGCTGGCTCTTGTTATTTTGCCTGTCGATCCTGGCACTTAAAAAAATTAATTAAACAACAAATATAATGTGTGAAATTGTGCTTAAATAAAGATAAAAGCCTTATTCACCCAAAAGAGAAAAAAAAAAAGAGGGGAAAAAAGAAGATAAAGGTCTTTCTTTTCCAATCTATAATGAATATTGTGCGAGTGGCAGCTAGAAAATTACAACGATATACTCATGCAAGTAATATAGAATGAGTAAGAGTATCGTCCCACATAGAAACTAACAAAGTGTGATGAATGCAAGTGACTAACTAGTGGTTGCTTGAGGAGTTAAAATAAAAACAAGTCATATAGATCAATTGGTGAAAGGATGAAGATGTAAATTAGTCAGCAAGTGAAAACAAGTACTAAATAGCAAGATTTGATCAAAAGATCAGATATGGAACGGACTGGGTATCAATTTTCTCATTACTGCTACTGTCACCAGAATTGCTATAACGATTGATACGCCAATTCAATCAGTTGACCAGAACTCGAATATTTGCAAGTGTTTTGCAACAGACTCAATTAATATCCCTGATTTTGTTTTTTACACATACCTATGCAAGACCTGAAACCAGAAATTAACTCAAGCACATGTTCCATATGATTATGCTAGGTAAACCCATTCCTGAAATTTACTAAATTGATCAAGTTTTAACTCAACTCAACCAACTCACATTGTTTAATATAAGTCTAATTTTAA
This sequence comes from Gastrolobium villosum, assembly GCA_032173675.1. NCBI lineage: Eukaryota > Viridiplantae > Streptophyta > Magnoliopsida > Fabales > Fabaceae > Gastrolobium > Gastrolobium villosum. The sequence goes on from JAVKPL010009500.1 coordinate 13,156, forward strand.
TTACTTTCCGGCAAATCAAAACCACGTATCTTTGCTTATAAATTGCTAGTAAATAACAAGGTTTTATAAGAAAAACGATATTAAGAAAACTGATTTAAATTGCTAACAAAGTCAAGCATTCAAGGTTCAAGTTGAGTGCTTTATCCACCCAATCAAGTGAGTTTAGTTCATGGTTACAAAACAAAGTACTAGAAATGACTACAGTTTAGGAATCATTGTCCAAAATATTGATAATTTAGGAACATTTAACTATTGGAGTGTTTAACAATATCCTAAGAGAAGTCTTGTGTTAACTACCATCATATCAATAACAACTTTATCCCAAATTAGTTGGGGTTGATGGTCAATGAACCCAAATGAAAGCGGAGGGAAAGAAAAATAAATAAAAGAGAATAAATAAATAAATGTAGGGAAAAATGACTAAAAAGAGCCGTTTGGAACATAAGAAACATGTTAGCTTAATTAACCACTTAAGTTATTTTATTTTTTTTCAAATTGGAAATGTTTTTCCCTAAAATTTCTAAATTTTAAATATAAACAAATTTCAATTTATACATGGGATTAAGTGGTAGTAGAAAGAACTTCCAGAAAACGTGGCTGGAATGGTGTTAAACTTACCAATAAAGGAAGAATCTGCTTGTCATTTAATCTGATTCATTGGCTGGATTGCATATTTATTTAAGTTTGGTAACTCTTTCGTTGCCAGGATATTAATAAGGTTCCCTGAATTTATGGCTGAAAATTTAATTATATTTAAACCTATACCTTAATATGATAATTTTTCTTTAAGTGTTTTAGTTATTTATCAAGCTTTTTTAGTTTATTTTGTATTTACTAAAGCCATTATTAGGTTGCTGCTTTTTCTAGGATATGGAAGGGCAATTTCAAAATTCGGATTGGCTATATTAAGTATTCACAAAATCATACATATTATTGTCTTTCTATGGTTTATTGAGAGCTTACTTTATTTTTGTGCTTCAGCAGGTATCTCATGGTGCTATTCAGTTCACAGCATATGAGGAGCTTCGTAAATTTATTGTCGATTTGAAGAGTAAGGGATGTAAAATACAGCATCAAAACCCTGATAAATTGTTGGTAAGTCAATGGACCTTGGATCCATTTAACTCTGAAAATATACATGTACTGGACCATTTACACGTCTTAAATGATTGTTTGATAATTGACCTTTTTGGCCACTGTTATGGTTCTTTGAGATCTTGCTCCTATAAATCATTACTCCAGGTTGGTAAAACAAAGTGATGCATTTCATGAATCATAACTCTAAGGGTGATGCATATATGTGGATAGTGGTGCCTATAGTTTTGACTAGATCGTAAACTGTCTTGGTCATGGTATATAAGCTGATATCAAACACTGTCTTGGTGCCTGAATGATTGCTTGACATGGGTTTACGCAGTCCATTACTGTGGAGTTATGTTAATTTTTTCAAGTAGAATATAACATAAACTAGTGCATAACATATTGGCTCTTCCATTCATGCATGGAAACTGATAGGGCCAAGCCCAATATGGCAAGGTTTATATCAGAGACAATAAGAGAGCTAAGTGGCCCATGGGAGAATATCACAGCCTAATGAGCATGTTGAGTCAGCTTGTTTGTTGGGAGAGTTTGTTACACATGCTGAGACGTTAGAGATAAAGAGGGGACGTGAAGAAGGAACGGGCACCATGGAGGTCATTCTGTTTTGCTGATGCAAATGGGAGATATCAGGACGTCTCGAAGGATCCTGGAGCATTTACTTTCTGTTAATTTTCTTCTTTATTTCTTCTGCAAATTCTGAGCTATAGTAGCACTATAGTTTGTAACCAGATTCTATTTCGTTCTGTATTTTGCTGAATTTACCAGTTTGGATTTAATATAGAGGAATTATTCTGGAAATACTGTTGTCTGTAGTTTAATTCCTATCAATTGGTATCAAAGCACTCCGATCAGGGTGCGTTGAACTTAGCTATAAAAGAAATATGGAAAACAGATTTGAGAGATTGGAGAAGATGAGGAGAGCGGACGAGACCCACGCAGAGATAATGAGGCTCCTCGACGAGATTTTACAGAACGCTTCTCAACTAAATAGAGGTTCGCGAAGAAGACGATCCGAGCGGCAATAGGGAGATCCAAGTTGTAGGAATGATGGAGAATTTTATGGTTCTATGGTTCACGAGACGAAATTGGAGTTACCAGAGTTTGAAGGAGAAGAAGCCTATGGATGGCTAACCAAGGTTGTGCAGTACTTCGAAACGTATGAAATACCTGAAACAGAAAGGTTGCCTCGGGTTGCGAAATTGATGAAAGGTCAAGTTAGTGCTTGGTGGTGGTGCTGGAGCGGGATATATGTGAGTGCCTCTTGGAGGGAATTTGTTACGGCGCTGCTCAAATGATTTCAACAACCAGATTTGACGGAGAAGAAGACGAAGGAGACGGCGAGGCTCAGAACCACATTGATGGAGAAGGGGGAATTCGCTTGGGCCAACGATGGGTTCGGGTAGCAAGGTAACTGGGCTTAATTGTGGGATTCAGCCCAATAGGTTCACTCAAGTCACATCTGCTCCTAAGCACGTGACCTATTCACAAACCAATGCAGCTGGAAATGACATGCGCTCCTCTCTCAAAGCTCCAGCCAATGACTCGCGTACCACCACAGACCAACATGTCAACACCATAGGTGGAGCTACGCAGAAGAAATTCACAGAAGGCTCAGGAAGTCATAGCAACAAGATGGAAGGACGACGTTTAACACAAAAGGAGCTCCAAGATTGAAGAATGGTTTGCTTCGAGTGTGAAGAGCGTTGGGATCCTACCCACCGCTGCAAAATCCCTCAACTTAATCTCTTGACCTTTGACGGAGACGGCGAAGGAAGCGGCAATCCAGAAGGGCGAAGGCTCTCTCATTTCTGCAAGGTTGGGCAGCTTCAAATTTTGTTAGTGAAAGATGACGATGAGGGGGGCAACGCAGGGGTTGAGGACGTTCCAAGCGAAGTGGAAAAAATAGGTGAAGAGTTTATGAACAAAGTCTTGGCTGTGCAGGTGCCGGTGACAACACAGCCACCGGAGGTGGTATTCAACCTTCCACCACTGCCTAAACGACCAGATGCAACTCTTCAGGGGGAAGGTGGGGCGTACTTACTGCACCGCTGCAGTCATTGGATTCCACAATACACAAGTGAGAGGATGAAAAACAAGCAAATTAGGTTAGAGGAGGTGTTACACAATTTGGGCCAAGCTGGTGACCCGATGAATAAAGCCCATATGAATATTAAAACACCTTTAACCCAATCCAATGATATTATTATTTTATATGGTTGGGCTTTTCAGCTTGATAGGGAATTGAAGATGGGAAACCATGTGGTTCTTTTATCTGCTTTTGTAGACATTGGGTTCAAGCTTCATTTGTACATGCAAGAGCAAGGGATGCAGGTAAGTATTATATATATGGATAAATTGAGGTTGTTTGCAGAATCAGTTTGCAGTGGATACAGTACTGGAGAGCTGTCAATTTATAATAGATGCATTCTTGATTCACCAGTCTATTCTGATGTAGAAGCCAACCTACTGCATTTTTTAATTGAGATGGAAATTAATGACAAATTACTTAGCATTCTGGCTTGTGACCGCAAAGATGCAGAGGTTGTTTTGGACACTGCCAGTGGAGCGCTTGATCAATATGATTTCAGTTCAATTAGATCAGATTGCAAGTTGGCTGTTTGTACTCGGTACGGAGGAATTATTTTCAAAACACTTGCAAATGTTACTGGTACAGTTCATACTTTTATTACCATAGCTGAAGAGGCATGTACCATTTATCCACAAGAAAGGGAAAGTTGGAGGGATGCTGCCAAGATTAAAATGGGCCAAGGTGTTCACGAGGGAAGTTCTTTTGTTTCTTGCATAAATTGGCTCCTACATTTTCAATTATGGGATCCTGGAGGAGATCAGCAACATGCGCTGCAAATAAGTTGGCCCTTGCATTTCAAGCAATGGGACCCTGGCATAAGATTCTTGATGGCTAAACCTCACCTTGAGGACAATGTGAGTGTTTAGGGGGGGAGTATTGATAGGGCCAAGCCCAATATGGCAAGGTTTATATCTGAGACAATAAGAGAGCTAAGTGGCCCATGGGAGAATATCACAGCCTAAAGAGCATGCTGAGTCAGCTTGTTTGTTAGGAGAGTTTGTTACGCATGCTGAGACGTTAGATGATAAAGAGGGGACGTGAAGAAGGAACGGGTGGTCATTCTGTTTTGCTGATGCAAATGAGAGATATCAGGACGTCTCGAAGGATCCTGGAGCATTTACTTTCTGTTAATTTTCTTCTGCAAATTCTAAGCTATAGCAGCACTATAGTTTGTAACCAGATTCTGTTTCGTTCTGTATTTTGATGAATTTACTAGTTTGGATTTAATATAGAGGAATTATTCTGGAAATACTGTTGTCTGTAGTTTAATTCCTATCTGAAACATTTGGCAAAATTGCTTAATTAGTTCAAATTAATGCATCGCAATATTATACCACCCTTCCTTCAGATTTTAAGGCTTTCTTAAGTTGTTCAAATGACTGTGTTGAATTCAGGGACATGTTAAATGAGAGGAAATGTAGCGTTATGCATATCCTACATTTCATTTTTACAAGCTCATGTCTTTTTAAGACGGGTTTGAGTCTAGTACTCTCAGCTTCCTGCTATGTGATACTTACAAATGATTCCAATTGAATCTGTGTTATATCAAGGCTTTTTTTCCAAGACTTACGGTTGTATTGTTTTCATAACTTATTCTTTTCCCCAGAATTCGGTTGATTATGCCATTCTTGGAGCAACATCAAAAATTGCTGCAATACTTCTAACCTATCCATTTCAGGTACCACTGTCTGTTCCCCTCTCTTTTGAAGGAGATGGATTCTAGACTCTAGAGTCCTTGAATATGATAAATCAATCATTGAAGAAGTTGCTTTCTGATGAGACACACTTTTTTTTCCTCCCTTTTTTTTTTCAGGTTATACGGGCTCGATTGCAGGTACAAGAGTTTAATTACGAAGATAGGGATATTACATACTGCTTTTCTTTTAACTGTGCATCTTTTTCAGAGCTGGGCTGAAATTTCTTTCTCAATGCAGCAACGACCTAGTGGTGATGGGGTTCCGAGATATATGGACAGTTGGCATGTTGTGAAAGAAACTGCACGGTACGCATTAAAACCCATCCATATTTAGTTTGCATCTTTTCATTGACAAAGAACGAAGGTGAAACTGGATTAGGACTCATAAATATTATTGGTGATTAAAGATCATTGCATTCCTTAGGCCTTGGCAACACAATAGGTTGACTCTTGTTGCAGCACTGTCAACAAATTATGAAGACTCTATTTTGTTAATTTTGCATGTATCCAAATTAATATGCTCTTGGTCGTTTTGAATTCAGTCAATTATTTTGTGTATTATAAGATTGGGTTATGTATGTATCATGTAATAGCGAAGTTACTGTTTAGTCCTGCACATACAATAAGGACGTGGGGCTCACAAGTTTTTTTTTCTTCCACTCATCTGACTTTCTCTCTCTTCTGTATTGTGTCTACAGGAATGTTACTTTTATTTCTGTAACATTACGGATTCATTTCCCTTACAGATTTTGTTTTGTTCTTGCAGATTTGAAGGTGTCCGAGGTTTTTACAAGGGAATTACCCCAAACCTTTTGAAAAATGCTCCTGCTTCTTCAATAACTTTTATTGTTTATGAAAATGTTCTGAAATTTCTTAAAGCGGTTTGAAGGAATGACTAAGTATTTTCCTTTTTCCTTGATGATTCTTTCGTTCTTTCTGTTTTTGGTGTTTAATTTCCTCTCTTATTTGATAATATCATTGAAAAATTGCTCATTTTCCTTATCCTTTTCAGTGATGTTATAGAAAATAAAAAGATTTATTTAGATAGTTGACTTAACAAATTTCTATGGATAGCTACTGTAAAAATGTATAGCTCCTAAGACTGAGTGAGATATATTTGTTGTGTGAGCCTATACAACCTAACCCTTTGTAACAATTAATTATTATTCAGAAATATATATATATATATATATATATATATATATATATATATATATATATATATATATATAAGGGGTTTATTTTTTCCTTTATTTTTCGTGACTCTGCTCGTGGCTTTAGAGCTGTGGCGTAATCAAGCCTAGCCGGAATCTAATTTTGTTCTTTTTCTTCTCTATTTTCATTCGGTTTTTTTGTTCTCAATTGAGAGTTGGAAGAGGAATTCTATAGAATGCGCCCCTTAGTTTTGAAGAGAAGTTTGGAGGGAAGGTTTATAAGTTGAAGATAGCACTTTAGAGACTAAAGTTTTCTTCAAGTGATTGGTTTGAAAGGTTTACCAAGTTTGTTAGAAAAGGAGGATATAATCAAGTATGCACACCCATGGATCCTAATCAACGCCATGTTGGGAGATGTGTTCAATGGAGTTCCAATTGATAAAGATAAATATAAATTGCCGTAAGTTTTGTGGGTCTGTGAATGCAGTCACCGTGTGAGGAATATCGGGAGGCAGATGCAGTGTACAAGATCCTAAGGTGTTTAAAGAGCTCAGCTAGTAGAGGGTGGTTGTTTAAAAAAAGTTGATCAAAGAAGTAAAGAGGTCTTAATGGATCCACACTGGACAGGTTCCACTTGGAATAAATGAGGAATTATTTGGTTGCAGGACTTTCTTACATGGTAATCTTATTAGTTGTAGAGTAAAAAAATAAAATGTGGTTGCTAGGAGTAGTATCAAAACTAAGTATAGATCCATGACTATCTTTGTAGTTTTTGGGTGACTTCCCTCTCGTCTTTCCCTCGATTTCCTTCAACTTAATTATGTTTTTAAATTCCTTTGTGCACTGTGCACTAATTCTTATTGATTAGTGATACCGGAATATTTGACTGGACTCCCACAAGGTCATGGTTATTAATCTTATGAATTTCCACGTTAAAATTGTGTGTCTCAATATGTGGTTGATGTTTTTCTTAATTTATTATTTATTTCAATTTGCACTAAAGGAATTGGTACTTGGCCTTCAACAAAGTGTTATCCTTATGTAATTGAAATGGGAGGCAGCTTCAGTATCATTTTTAAATTTAATAAATGTAAGTGCTTGTTTGGATCCTCTTATTTTTAAGTTAGAAGCTACTTATAAGCATAAGCTAAGTTAAATAGGTTTTGAGAAAAGCTCTTATAATGAAAAGTTCTTTTTTTTATAATGAAGAAAAAGTTGAAAACTAAAAGCTCATAGGAGGAGTTTTTTTTAAGCTCTTATATCTTTTTCTTGAATCTGTGTTTTGTTTTAAATGAAGGATTATAAAGATAGAGAAAGATAATTTTCTTGAAACATGTGCTTTTAAGTAATTTTTAAGGTAAAATTTTTATGTAATTACCAAATAACTTTTAGTTTCTTTTTTTAAGCTCTCTTTTTTAGCTTTAGCTTATAAGTAGCTTCTAGCTTAAAAATAAGAGTACCCAAACATGTAATTAGTTGATTTGGAAGCTGATAGAGGATTTTTTATTTTTTAAAGACTTGTATGAATCTATCGAAAGTAATGTTATTGCTCCCTTATTGTCTATTCTAACAATAGTTAATACCAAAATAAAAAAAACACGTGAGAGTAATTTGAGAGTTACATTACAAATTTCTAATCAATAAACACATATATAAATCAAACCTAGGATGAGGACTTCATGAATCTATTCAATCCTTGGTTGTCAAATTGTCTTAAATGTGCCTTTTCTAGTGAATGTGTCTTTAGGAATAAAGACTCACAATGCGGTTTTAAATAGACTTTTTTTAAAACCAAATATTATGAAAATCTCTGCAGTAAATTATTATTTCAAGGTTATTATGATTTGAATTTTTTTTGAAAATTTTATTTTTAAATTTTAATCAAAATTTTCAAATAAATTTCAAAAATTTATGAAATAGAATTAAATATTTATAAAAGAGTCAAACTTCTCAAATTAACCAGAATTAAAACCTTTCAAAAAACAATAAGCATTTTGTGAGGCTTTATCAAATTAATTTTTTCTTTTTTAAATTAAAAAACGTATTTTAAAAAAATATATTTAGATTTAATATGTTTAATTCACAAGAAATTTATTTGTATTTTCCTTCCCTAGTTTTTAGAATTTCAAAATAATGTTACTCGAGGCAAAATCATGATTTATCTCATTCATTTATGGGTTTTATTAATCCCATGTTAAAGGAGATAAGTTATCTTATGTCATAAAGATAAATTTGTGTGTTCGACCATCTGGAAAAAAAAAGTAAAAAAGAAAAGAAAAATATAGCACAATTATCGAATGATGTGTAGGAGAGAAAATTATCACATGTGGCATAAGAGTAATTTTCTCTTCATTTATTACATGAAATTTAAGATTTTATCTTGAATCTTCTATCTTCCTAATTTCAAAAAAATCTTGTTACACTCGATTTTTGACAATTTATTACATATCAAATTCTATATCAAACTTTAAAAATTAAAAAAATATTAAATAATTTGGCAATCACTCTTTCGTTATTATCAAAATTGAATAAGGTTCGAAAGCCAACACATTTCTCTTCGTATTGTTCGCTTTTTTTATTGCTCCACTGATTTTTGGGGCTTCGCCTTGACTATGTCCAGTTCGATCCGCGTCGGTTATCTAGTATTGACAGGTGAGTCTCCCAATAAGGATTTTTTACATATACAAGGTCTTGAACTCGAGTCTTTGCTTAAGCGAACCCAAGTACCTTACCACTTGAGCCAATCCCGTTTGTCGTATTGTTCGTTTAGTATAAGGGAAAAGCTAAAATTTGGAATTTGGCTGCTGACCTCATGTGACATTTGTCACTAATAATGGGGAGAGTGACCAAAGTGTCACATTTTGACAAAAAAATTATCAGACTGCCACGCCAACAGTAAATTTTGTCAAAATGTCATGCGGCATAATTCGCTACACAGTGTAGCGAATTATGCATGCAAGTAATTCGCTACACAGTGTGACGAAATATGCCACGTCAGAACCAAAAATGCCACATGTCAAATTTTGACAATTTGGCATAATTCGCTACCTTAGGTAGCGAATTTCTAAAAATTTGACACGTGGCATTTTTGGTTCTGACGTGCCATATTTCGCCACACTGTGTAGCGAATTACTTGCATGCATAATTCGCTACAAAGTGTAGCGAATTATGCCGCGTGGCATTTTGGCAAAATTTACTGTTAGCGTGACAGTCTGGTAAATTTTTTGTCCAAACGTGACAAACTGGTCACTTTCCCGTAATAATGTTGCCGAAGTTAAGGAAATCTAGATAATAAAATTTAGGAAAATATTACTCTTATATTATATGTAATAACTTTTTCATACATTCACAAATAAAAGATGGAGCTCATTTTATATATATATATTTTTTTCTCATCTTTCCTCTAAATTTTGAGTGCATGCATATAATGAGAGTAATATTTTCCTAAAGCTAACGACAATAACTATCTAATAAATTGTGAAGATCACAATAATCAATATCTTATATAGAAAGGACATGACAACACACTTTAAATTACCAACATGAGACCATTCGTGGGGAAATATTTAATGTGCTCGTGAGAAAAGAAAAAAATAATCTAATAAGAGAAAAAAATAATGCCTATATATTTGCTGAAATACATGGTCTGTAATTTTATTTTTAATGAGAGTAACACCCACTACCCAGTGTGATGGATCCCAAAACTGAAACTGTTGAAGACTCCCTAATCCAGAGATAATTTACGGATAAAGGAAAGAATTTCATCTGAAACTTGTTGGGCTTTTTCTTGATGGAGAAAATGGTGGCCCTCAAGTGTAACCATTTCAAGATTGGGAACAAGGCTCTTGAAAATACCACTTTCCACAAAATCCTTTGTACCCCCACTTTTAAAGCCAATGTCTTTGTCGCCAGCAATGAATTTCGTTGGAACTATTATCTTTGATCCTTGCCATGGTGCAAGAAGCTCCCAGTTTCTGTAAACCATTGAGCATGTATGTAAATTAAGCCACAAAATGTCAGATTGTTTTGTTATATGTCAAGTTTGTGAGAAGAGTCATAGAAGTGTGGTAAATTGGTATAGAATTAAGAGCCTCTTTGCTGTATAATATTCGATAAGACCTGATTGTATAAAACCTTATTAAACTTTAATATTATTCAGCATTTGATATAGTATTATAAAAAATAATATCCTCCAATATTTTAAAATTAATATATTTAAAAAATTATTTTAATATATTAATATTGAAATGATATATTAATTCTTGAGAATTGTACTTGTAAGCAATATTAATACATCAACCTCTTATCAGGCCTAATCCCATCCCTTTAGGCCTGATTACGTTATACATCATTTTGATGTATTAAGGGATTCTGCTGTATAAGTTTATACTATACGATGGTCACACCAAACAACTGATAATGTCATAACGTATAATATAAGCTTATACAATTAAGCATTATATATCACATGAAACAGAGTCTAAATTTTGATGCTTAGGTCATAAGTTAATCCAATGCAAATTAATTGTTTTAGCCAAGTTAAACTGACCTCTCTCTCATGAGTGAGTACAAAAATTTCTTTCATATAAATATTAACATTTTTATTCACTTTTTAGTTATTGCAATCAATTATTACTATTAGCCTTAAATTTAGGATTTTATGATCTATAATACTAAAACATGGCAAATAAACCTTAACAAGACTCCAAAGGCTCAACTAAACTCTAAACAATACAAATTTCATGGACATGAATAGAAACAGAGAAAAACAGGTAATTAGAGTGGAACAAGTATTAGTCAAGGGTTGTACTTTTAAAACTATAACAGCAACCTCTTTAAAAATGATCACCTTAATTATATTAAAGATACATGTGTTTGCCATTCGCTGCGCAGATTGGTTATCTAAATTCCTACTTGATCATCCAATGAAAAATAATTTATGTGTTTTCCATTTTCCCCCCTGATATTTGGTTGCTCTATCTAGCAGACTTTTCTCATGTTCGTTCTTTTCGCAAAGTCAATTTAATTTAGTTTCTGTGGGGCTGTCTCTAGCCTTACATATTACCAGAAAAAAAAAAAGATACATGTGTTTGCCAATTGGACATGGTAAAAGGATGAAAACAATTCGTTAGCAAGGCTTAAATTGAATTCCTAATTATGTTGCATTGCATTATACCCTTAACCTTAGAATGTAAAAGCATGTTATCTGTCACTAAAAAAAAAAATGTATTGGTTGTGTAAGTTTGACTGTAGTAGAAAAAATGGATTAGTTTATAAAATTAAAGAGAAAAACAAAGGAAGTAGTGAAAGTACTCACAGATCCATTGCACGGTAGTAATTGAGTGGACCAGTGAAACCAGATTCTTGGAATTTGTCAGCAAAGACCATGAGTTCCTCCTCAGTTATCCATGATGGCAAAATGGAAGGCGTTGGTAAGAAATCAACTATTTCCATGCCTGGAGGAGCTGCTAGAAAGTCTGTCCTTGTTATTAGCATAAATTTCTTCATCACTGTCAAACAATCATATCTAGCAAAAGCTCTCTCTGCTCGACCAGGTTCCTGTAAACCCAACCACACCATTTTGGTAAATTCAAGTCAATGTCCTACATGTTCTATTGGAAATTCAGTTATAAGTAATAAAGTCTCATATTGATTAGAAATGTGCTAATTAATAATGATATAAGTGAAAGAATTCGAAAATCTAATACTTTAGTCTAAGGTTAAGATCATCAACATCAACAATATTTTTGTCTCAACTTAATTAGGGTCGGTATGAACCCAAATGAAAGGTACAAAAGGATAAAAATAAATAAAATAAATAAGGGAACGAACTGAAGCGCTGTGGTAAAACTGTTCTTGCATGATTGAAAGGTCATAGGTTCGAATTCAGAAAATAACTTCTTTACAATTATGCAAGGATAAGGTTGTATGTAAGGATTGCCTCTACTCTACACTCGCTAGTGCAGTTTAACGGGATTTTAGTCTCACGTTGTGTTAAAAACATTTAATGTGGTGGGGTTGTAAATATAGGGTTTTCGTTTTGTCCTTTAACATGACACAATAAAGTTTCCTACACACACATCATTTTGTGGGGCCCACACTTTTTAAAACAAAAAATAAAAATAAAAATTAAGGCACGCAAAACGAATCTCTATAACATTACACAATCACTTTTCATACAACATAACTCTTATAAAACCCGTAAATATAATATAAAACAGTTAAAAACAATGGAAGAGGCATTTACTAAATATAATATAAAAACCACCTTCACCTAAAAATATAAAAAACTGTTAAAATTCTTTATCTCACAAACACATCTAAACAAGAAGTTAAAGGGTACCTGAAACTGGGAGACATGACTATCATCTCCATGTATTTTCCTAATAGTTTCAACCGTTTTAGCAGTTGGGGACCTTGGGAAGTAAGGAACACCTAGAGCCACAAATCCCTTGACTTTGTCAGGTCTAAAGAGACAAAAATGCCATCCAATGTTTGCACCCCAATCAGATCCAACTACAAATGCCTTCATTCGTTTTGTTGGAAAAGAAAAGAAACAAACAAAAACATCAACAACAAAAAATAAAGGAACTAGAAACCTGCAGGCACAAAAGTTTTTCTAGTCATACCTGTTGTTGACCAAAATGATCAAGCAGACCAATAAGGTCACCAACGAGGTGGTGATGAGTGTAGAAATTGGGGTTAATAGGAGAATCAGAATCACCATATCCTCTAAGATCAGGTGCAACCGCATGATAACCATGTTTGGCCAAGTAGTTGAGCTGGTGGCGCCAAGCATACCATATTTCTGGGAACCCATGAAGAAGTAGAACTAGTGGTCCTTTTCCTTGTTCTGCTACGTGCATCCATATCCCGTTGGTTTTGATTCTCAGGTGATTCACTTCACTCATGGTGCCTAATTGCTCCAAATTTTAAAGGGTCAAACAAAAGTTGGTTGCTTGTAGCAGCAGAACATGCTCTTTAAGATGAAAGGCATAGAAGATAACTTAAGGAAATGTTTTCTATGTGGTCAAAGCACAACTTTGACTTGCTTACCCGAAACATTGTATCTTGTTACATGGGTTTAATGTATTTTTCATTTTTTTTAATAAAATCTCATGTTCATCTTCTGATAAAGACTAAACCTACAATATGAAATTCAGCAATTTATAAAAAAAAATAAATTAATAATTAAAAGAACGTTCTCAGCTTTCATGTACCGTGCATACTAGATATGCCCAAAACATAAAAGACCTGCGATAATACTTTCGGAGGGAGAATATTCTTTAGTACCAAATTTTTCTATTAGTAACTTACTACTTATTTAATCATCATTGTATCAAAGAGAGAATGTTAAAAAATTCTTGAAAAAAAAAGAAAATGTTTTCTATTACCAACTTATTACTCAAAATATTGTATCTTGTAGAGAGCTGTTTGCTAGAGATTTGATGGGACTACTTGCCCCAACTCTGTTTTGTTTCTAGTTCTATTGCTTTCCCATTTGTTCAAAAAAAATTAAGGAAAAACAACCTAAAGTAAAGTAAATGTGCCGTTGTTATTTTGATTTTTTAATATTAATATGTATTTTTATTATAAAGAAACAACTATTATTTTCTTACAAAAAAAATACATATGAGTGCATGATTAATGGGTTAAATATTGCTGCAAATTAAAAGGTAAGGTTTTTATTTTTAATAAATAAACGGGCACAGACTTAAGACAGACTTTTATTTTATGTAAATCAACCAGGCCACATGTTGATATTATATTCGTAACAGATAACAAATTAAGGCCAGTCTGACACGTTTAAATACAGCCTTACCCGATAAGATCAAAGCTCATCTCGACCGTTCACACCCTAATCTCAATGTATGTCGGCATAACATAACAAGTTAACAACCATGATCTGCACCGCCAAGGCCACCAAGTTAGATTTTATTAATTTTCAACTATAGCATAAAACAGAAATAAAAGGAAAATAAAAATGATCCAGTGACACGTACAAGAATAACTGATCAAAATGTCATTGTTCATCAATTTTTTTACCTAATTGTGACGCGAACAATTTTATTTCCCAATCTGTCATGTGGGCAAGTTCGCTTCAGATACAGGAGAACTCGATTTGCTGACGTGTCATATTTTTAGTGGATAATAAGTATCAAATTAAAAAAAAATAGAGGTCGCTTACCATGTAGGCGAACTTAATAAAAACAGAGGTCGCCTGTGTCAGAAGAGAACTCTGACACCACCAATTTTCTGACACATTATTATACATAATTCACCTGTGTCAGAAGAGAACTCTGATACCACCAATTTTCTGACACATTATTATACATAATTTACCTGTGTCAGAAGTGACCTTACCTGCTGTCAGTTTGAAAAAATAATTGAAGAGCATGTCATTTCAGTAAATTTGTTTGGGAATCACTATTCCCACGGACAAGGATATTATAAAACGCGCCAGGCTTGCATAAAACGACAGCAGACTATCGTGGACTTCAATTGATCCATTGAACCGGAACATATAGTCATTGTGGTTTTTCTTGACCACAATGACTATAGAGAGAGAAAGAGAAACATAAAGAGATAGAAAATGAAGGGGTGGTGTTGACCATGAGAGCAGGAGCTTCAGATTTGACCCAAAGACTCGTTCCTTCGAATATTATCGCCACCAAGAATCGCCTTCAACGCACCGCGCCTTTTTTTCTCCAACCATTTCGCATGGCGGAGGGCGCAGGGAGAACAAATATACCCGCGCCACACCAGATCCAGCCCAAACTGGACGCGCACACCGACAAAAAGGAGGATCCGACGAAAGAGATTCCTCCGCCGCCGCCGCCGGAGAAGCCGGATCCCGATGATTGCTGCGGCAGCGGATGCGTCCGATGCGTTTGGGATCTGTACTATGAGGAGCTTGAACAATATAATAACCTCTACAAACAGGACGATTCTAACCCCAAACCTTAGTAGTATCATTCTTTTCTCATTTTTTCTTCAACAATTCACAATTAATTCAAAGGTTTGTTGTAATAACACCTCTTTTCTTTATTTTATTTTTCATGACTTTGTTTAATGTATCCCATTTGTCTAATAATTGATAGAATCATAAGTATATACGGCTTTTTAAAATTAAAAAGATAAAAAAAATATTAGAACATTAATCATGAATATTATTTTAGCATTGCTTAATTCCCTTGCTCAATATTTATGGGTTAAGTGGATCCCCTGTCAATGCTTATATAGATTATTCGGAGTTTTGTTAGTCCTTGAGAACTCGTATAGTTCTTGGGGTTCGGGAACTCCTACAATTCTCTTACAAGATTAATTTATGAGATGATACCAAAATTGCATTCAATTTGAACCATTGTGTTTAGGAAATAGTTTATTGTCGCTGGCTACCATTGCCACAATTTGTCTATGCATTCAACTGATTCTTGTTATTACACCGCCATCTTTTCATCTTAAGCTTTATTTTTATTTTTTTTGAGTTAGTTTTTCTTGTTATGATATAATAAGCTTTACAAACAGGATCCCAAGCCCAATTCTTCGAATTCTTTTCTCATATTTCCCATTTTTTCTCCGACAGTTGACGACTAACAAGTTTCTTGTAATATTTTTTATTTTTCTTTCATTCATTTTAACAAGAGCATTTTAACCATGATATTTTGCATTCTATTAGTGTTCTTTTCATCCTGGGGTGTTTGATTATTAACTGAAATGGAAATTGTTTTAAGTTGAGGAGGTTGAAATTAGAGGAAACGAATTTTAAGGGATAAAAATTAGTTTTTTTTTTTTTTTTTTTTAAATAAAAAATTTGGTAATAACCAAGCACTTTATATTTGAAAATCAGGTTTATCGTATCTAGATATCTTGGTTTCGAGGGATTGCCACAGACACTCTTTTAGTGCAGGGGCAGGGGACCCTAAACTTGACCTTGCAAATATATAAGAAACGAAGGCATGAAGCATGCCAAGTTCTATACGGAGGCCTTACATCCACAGTAAGTAGCAAATATTTCTCTCATTATTGTTTTGTAGCATCCATATCTTACCTCGCATGATGATATTAAACAAGTCTACCATGTCAAATTGAGCATTGTAGCACAATAGAACCACTTCTATTGCACTGAGATTGCTTTCAGGTACATGACTATATACTATTTGCCAGAGTATTGTTCTCTTAAATAATCTATTGATGTAAAAAAATCGCTAGCTCTGAATGCAAGCATCGAACAGAATAACTAGACAATGACCTTTTATAAAGTCGGTGTATTACAGCATCTCCCTTTTTTGTGGTGGTGCGTGAATGATGTACATATGTTAAAATGGTGTGATTTTGCGGAAAACTGTTGCGCCATAGGAGGTCGAATGAAAGACCAAAACCCCATGTTGAACCAGTGCACAGCTTGTCTGAAAACTAATCTTAAATTGAACCACCAATGTTGTCTCCATGATCAGTACAAAGTTACATAAGAATCGGGTCGCCAGGTTCCTTTCTTGGCGCAAAGCAACCCCTCTTGGTTTTTGGAGGTTATTTCCCAATGCATGGATTTCAACAAATTCTCCACTTCGCCAATGGCACTGGGTTCATCTCGGACAATCAACATACCTTCTGGTCTGAGTATTCTATCAACCTCTGCTATAACAGGAACAAGTTTGCACCTGAGAAGCCAGAACAATACAACCAGATCAATAAGGTGTAAAAAAGATGGGGAAAAAAACCACTTCTTCCATCACTACCTATTCTTTAGATTTGAGAAAAGATGATCAGCATGCAGTAGATCATAAGTTCGTGGATAGGTGCTGAACGATTCACACCAATCATGGTATATTCCAATAAGACCCCGCTCATAAATGATTGGAAGTGTGTCCGATGAATCTACGTTCACCACATTGAATACCCAAACAGGAAGATCCTTCAGAGCTGCTGCAAATCTGCACATACATGGTGTAACTTTGATGACTAACCCCTCATGATCAATAACCCAATAGTATCACTAAGACATGGAAGGTGCATAATTAAGACAAAGTATGGCAATAATTAGAGCCGGCAAAATGGGTTCGGACCCGCCAAACAGTGGAGGACGCGCTGAGTTTTTTAACCCATCTCAAAAGCGGAGCGGATTCATTTTTTGACTGGTTGATGGCGGGCATAGGCAGGTCGAGGCGGGTCAGTGTAATATAGGTTCGGGCAGGCGGGCCAACCCGCCAAACGGGACGGGACGAGCTGAGTTTTTCAGCCCACATTCAAAAGCGAGGTGAAGCGGGCTGGTTCATTTTTTGGCGGGGCCGGCTGCCACCACTATATGGCATACTAATAAAAACATGTAATGGTTATAGTCCAAGTTGAATCAATATAATGCCTACCCTCCATAGACAGCTCGCATGTCCATGATATTTCTTACGTTAGACCAAGTAACACCAATATTGCTCAACTCATCTACAACGTTTTTCCAACGTTCATTGTCTGCTACAAAATCTTGAGAGTTGTTTAACCAATATGGGGCTTTCTGCAGTCTACTAGGCCAAGCTTCAGGCCATTTGGTTCCTCTCACAGTCTTGTCAACAGGCAACCTGTGCATGCACGCCTGTAGAGGTATATACCTGTAAATGTAATATATTTGGTCAATCACAATTACAATAACTGTTATAATATACTTTACTTCTCATATATGTAAAACATATCATACTGCCACTTCTATCCGTGCACCTAGAGATTTACCAGGCAGCATTTGGATCATCATCATCTTTGCACATTGGAGGTTGGTTTTGCTCCCTTTGCTCGTAGCATTCGTTTGAAGTTGGTTTGCGGTAGAAGGCAGCACCAACTTGATTCAGTGCATCTTTTTTTATGGTCACGAGATCCCAACACATTTCCTTGGTTAATGAGCTCATTTCTAGAAGAAAATAAATAAATTTCAGTGCTTATAAAATAATAAATAAAAAATGCTAAGTCATTCCTTTCTGAATAACAAAGATAAGATTTGTTATGTTATCCTACGCTTCCATATCGCAACATCTTCTTCCAGCGTCTGGTAAACAGGAGTAGCAGACCAGACAAAATAACCCCCTGGTCTAAGAACACGATTCAATTCCAAAAGCAACTTGCCACCTAACAGATTTACACATTTCTCAGTAACCATCATGATCAATGCAAAACTCAACATTAATAAGAAATCAACAAATTTAAACAAAGGAAAAGTGTTGTTTAGTGAGATCAACCTTCTTCATGCCAAGGTACTCGACAGCGTGCACAATGAACAAGATCAAAGACGCGGCCTGGGAATTGCAGCCTTTGAGTGCCCATGACAGCAGATATGGCTGGTATCCCTCTCTCAAGGGCAAACTGCACTTGTGCTTCATGCTCATCTTTGGGTGCAAAAGACACAGCAATAACATCTCTTTCAAACAGGTAACCTCCAAAACTACCTACCCCACACCCAACGTCCAAAATCACCCTAGTGTGCTTCCCCCATGCAATGCCAGCTTCAGCCTGAACAATTATCAATCATTCTTTTCAACAATCACGAGTGAAATTGAGTACTTATTAGCAAGAAATTAAACCATTTCCCGTTAAACCCGACCAACAAGTGTGAGATAGAGGTAATCCTTTTACGCAGTGTTACGCTTACGTACAAAGGCTGAACACCCTTAAAATATGATGTAAAATTACAAAAATACCTTATGTTAAAGTTCAAGTTTTTCCAATTTAATTTTGGGATAGGATATTTTAACAACCAATCAATTTCACCATTAGATCAATTATGTTGATCAAACGGTTATATGTATTTTCATCTTTGTATGGATATGATTCCACATATTTAATACTTTATATTTATTTTCACCTTTATATGGTTATGATTTCTCATATTTAATGTTTTTACATTAAATATTGGGATCGTAATCATACAAAGATGAAAATAAATATAATCGTTGTATCAACATAATCGATCTAATGGTGAAACTGATTAGTAGTAACCTAGTTGGTTATTACGATATCCTACCCGTTTAATTTTCCTCCTTCTATTTTATTTTCCCGCGAGTTTTTTTTTCTCCTCCATCTTCATTATCCAAACACCTAACTGCAGAGATCTCTATTCCAGACCCATCATTTGCATCTATATACTGATTCATCTCCTCTCAAACCTCAATCTCCGTTATTGGAAGTTGGAACATTTGCTTTTTCCTCTATCATCGGTCCAGTTGAGTCACAGACCCAGCCAGCCGGCAGCTGCTCGCAAGTCGCGTTCCAGACCAGACCTAAATCTATATTTATTGAGTGCCCACCCTTCATTCATTTTCTGGATCCGCCACTGTTACATAATTGTAAAGAGACTGTTTTCTGGATTTGAACTCACCATCATGAAAGAACAACTTTATTACTATTCCGGCTGGCCCTTTTGTTTTTTATTAGCAAGAAATTATGAGTAAAAAATCCACTCCTCCTTAAATCCCAACTAACGAGAATATAAGGGCAATATCAGCGTTACCTTTGTATATCGGACGGTTTCCTAGAACCCATACTCTACTATTTGCATGAATAATGGGCTAGTTGAGAAAACTTGTCATTACCTGTTGAAGAAAATCAATGTAGTGGAGAGCACCATGAATGAACTGGGTCCCACCTCCAGGGAATGTCAAGAACTCACCCGTCATCTTTACCCAGTTCTGGTGTCCCTTAACCTCTGCTAGCTTCGTGTGCGGCACATTGTGGTACCATATCTGTTGAAACACAAATACTAGAGTCTTAATTTTGAGAAACTCATCATCATATATTCATGTATACCAATATCACACTCCACATTTATCATTAACTGTAATAAATGGTGGAACCAACGTTTGTTCCTTTCAAGCACGTTACCTTATCTCTGCTGTTAGGCCATTGGACGCGTGTTTTGTAACCATTGGGAAGTGCCACCAAGCAAGTAGGTGCATCCTCAGGGCAATGCCTCTCCCTGTGTTCGTAGTGTTTTCTTGGTGAATGCTTTAAATATTTTTCATTATCCAAACATGGAATAAAATCAGCACCAGCAGTGACATTGCAAAGGTTCCACTTCAAATCTTGCGTTTCCTCAGCACCACTTGATTCTGTTTCATCTTTCCGTCTCTCCTTTTCACCCTGAGACTCATCTGCTTGTGTTGACCACGATTTCTTTAACTCCTTCTTGCTCGATTTCCTTCTATTCTTCTCTGGTTTTGGCTTATGTCTCTCTTGACTCTCATCTTGTAAGTTGTGGTTTTCCTTCTGTTCCTCATTGAACTTTTTCTTTTCTGTGATCTCACCTTTGTCTTCTCTTAGTTGTTGTTCATTCGCTTCATCTTCATGGTTTTTAGATACTCCTTGAGTGTCAAAACTTTGAACATCTTGACCACCCGTGTTTTGTTCTATATTTTCGCCTGCGTTTGCATTCTGAGATTCTGTGTTTTCATCCTTTAGGTTTCCTTCAGATACTTGAGTTTCATCTTTCTCAGGCTCTGCCATTTTCTGATCATTATCTGAACCTGCTTCGTTTGTTATGGAAGCTTCTTGTTTTTGAGTTAATGAGCTTTCCTCTGATATCTGAGAGGTACCCTCTTGTTTTTGTGGATCATGGTTGGTATTAGTAATAGTGTTTACATCACCATTCTTGATAGCATCATCAGGGAGATTACCAGGGTTGTCTCCATAAACGGTAGTGTCCTTTTTGGTGGTGGTGGTGGTTTCAGGTGGCTCCTCTGAAATGGTGGTGAGTGAATCATCTAAGTTACTTGTTGTGGTAGTGGTGGCGGCGGTGGTTTCAGTTGAATCATCTGAATTGCTTCTTCTTGTTGTTGTTGATATGGTATCAAGTGGGTCTTCAATGGAAGATAAGTCATTGATGATGTCAGAGTTATCAATGGCTGCACGTGTTTTGGGTGAGACAACAGAGTTGGAGGTTAGCATCCATATACCCAAAACACATAGTGCGACAAAGACTAATGTTGTCAAGGTTGATGCGTAAGACGTAGATGAAGACCTTCTGTTGTTCCGTGACTTAGTTTGCAGTGCCATAGATATGGCTCAATTTGTTGATGATGAAGAAGATGAGAGTGAAATTGGTAGGGAGAGAGAGAGAAAGAGAGAGACAAAGAGAGAGAGGTTTGTGGAGGAAGATGGAAAGGGAGAGAAGGAAATGTTCTAAGTTGGAAGTTGGAAGTTAGAAACTATCAACGATCCAAAAGAGTAGGAGTAGGGAATTTGTTAAGACAGTTTGGTTGCTATATTAGGGAGCAGACAATACAAAGAACTTTACCTTGTGTTGGTCTTCTCTTACACGAGCTTTGACTTTTATTTTCTTATCCGAGATATTCGTATCATAAAAATAAAGGAATTACATATTATAGTAGATAAAATTATCTATTACTTATTATAAAAATGTGTGAAGTTTACGTAACTGTGTAAGTAAAAGAAAGAGAAAAAAGATGATATACATTTTCGGAAAAATATTTCTGCAGTTATTTGCATTTATCCCCAAAATGACGTCATTTTGGTATTGAAATTTTAAAAAATTATAAATATAAAAACTATTATAATACTGGAATAAATTAAAAGTATAAAAATACCATGATTTTCGCGCCAAAATGATGTCATATTAGATTTACTACAGATAATTTATCTGCCTTAATTAGAGAAAAAGCGAACCATACATTTTTTATATATATATTTGTTTTGGTGCAATGTATGAAACATACATCTCTAAATACGTTTACTGTTAGAAATGTATATGTATATAGTACCGAAGCTGGCCCAAAAGCAATTTCTTAAATCTTAACATTTTACAATTGTCAGATAGAAAAAACTGACAACTTTAATGTCCTTAACCATTCATATGAGCCCAAGTCAAGACATGGACCTAGAGTGAGGTTCGGAACTATAATTTGAGCTTAATCGTAGAAATGTTTGAAGGCCCAAATAGAATGTTCGTATTGTTTGGCTACGGTTATTTGAAAAGAAGAAGAAGAAGAAGCACTTTTCTCTTCGAGGCCTATATACAGGCGGCTAGAACATTATGTTGATAGAGGAATAATAACATAACCAAATGATTGTAGCTCAGTTGATACTACAAAATTGAACAGGTATTAGTGAAAATATGTGTTCAATCTTCTTCAATATCTTTTTTGGGAGGGATTTAAAGGTTTAATCCCAAAACTCACTCGGAATCGTTATTAATTATTATTATTATTCAATATAGCCTAACACCAGTTCAGGGTGGGAAAATTCCAAAATGCTTAGTGTGGCTCGATGTTGTGGACTTTTTTTAAAGGGATTAATGTACGTATTGGCTATCAACAAGGAAAGGACCTTAAATAAGATACCAAACGAAATTTTCAAGCAACGGACAGACTGAATCTATGAATACTGAAGTCAGGACACAAGGATATGCACAAAAGGGGACAGCGATGGTTACAGTTGTTCCAGACAGGAATATATATATATATAATCAAGGATTTTATTAATATTATCTTACATGATTTAAGTGAGTGTTGTTTCCAATACACACAAAGGGAGAGAGAAAAGGATTGATGAAAGAAAAAGAAAAACATGTGGACCCCGAATAAATCTTTGGTACTACTGTTGTACAAAAGATTCAATGCATCCCACCAATAAAAATATAACATGTCAGTCAAAAAAAGAAATTTCTGCCAAATTTTTTTTTCTCCTCTGATGTGTAATGCTCTCGTTGATGAGACGTATTGAATTTAGGTGCAACAGTATTACCAAAGATTTATTCGTGTATCCCATCTTTTTAATGTGTGCAGAAAAGTGATTATATCATGTTAGATGATAAACATAAAACCCTATAATCAATGACGATTCTTAAATGAAATAGTTAGCTCTCAACAAACTACCAATTAGTACCATATCTTAAACTAGCTTTTTCGGTTCCATTTGAATAATAAATACAAGCCATTTCCACATTTTTGTTTCCAAACCAACAGTGTTCGTGCAGTGGTGGGTTGTCCATCTATCCAACTAGCTAATAAAATTTAATTAAAGATAAAAAAAATAATCGCATGCACAAACTGCTGTAGTCACGTGACCAAATGTTCATTTTCATTTTTCTCATGTTCATAAAATAAGATATTGTTATATTTATCTGAATGAAATACAATATTGTTTCTTGTTATTGAAAAAGACAGAGGGTGATATCAAATCACTATTGCCTTGAACCCATGTATTTGACAGAAGGGGTAGATGATCAGAGTTATCACTGTGCAATAAAAATAAAATAAGAACAGGCTTACTTGATATGTATGAAACAGACAGAATCAGAAGAATGAATGCAGTAGAGGAATTAAATCCGAGCCCACAGAACGTGTCTCCTTAAGACAATTTGCCCCCTCACTGATGCCAAAGGTTGATGGACACTTGTCTCCCAGGATAGAACGGATTTCGTCTGAAGAGTGGCGGCACTACCAGTCAACAGCCCAAACGAACACAACAGGATGCCAGAAGAATTTACACCGGAGGAAGAAGAACAGTATGCAATACCGGAAGAACAAAAATTCCGGCAGAGGTTTTGTGCAGAAAACCGGATAGATTTTTCGAATGTGTCAGTGTCTATTTATAGACACTGACCGGTCACGATGAACAGTCGCCGGCGGCGAACCGCCGTGTCTGACGGTGGCGAACGGGTATGACCGGTGACCGTTCCGACGAACAGGTACAACCGGTGACCGGTTCGGCGAGTAGACACGTCCTTTAACCGGTTCGCGAATAGGAAGAACCGGTTCGGTTCAAAAAACGGCGGTTGGGTTCGAATTTTGGAGGGAAGCAACGTTTGGACAAAAAATAAAAATAATTTAATAAAAAATTATTTTTATTACACACAACCGAACCGAACCGAACCGAGCCGAGCCGAGCCGAGCCGGCCGGACGGACGGCGGCGGCGGCGCGCGCGCGTGTGTGTGTGGTGGTGAACCAAGGCCCACCTATCTCCTCCCCCTACATAAAATATGTAGTGACCCAAGGGCCAATTAAGGAGATGGTGGTGGGAGTTTATATACTCTCCCACTTTCTACCAATTGTCCAATGTGGGACTTTCTTAAATAACCCACATAACTCTTCATCTTCCCTTTTCTCTTTTTCTCTCTATTAACCCACTTCTTATTCATAACCAATGGATCATTGTATATTATTCTCATTAATTCCAACAATCCCCCACATGGATAAGAAGTCAAAACATCGTGACTATATGCATAAGAGTATAAATGCAAAGTGTAAATTCCTCAACGAGAAACAACTGCATCGAGATAGGTGGAGTTACCTTTGAACCTTCTCTAGTGAAAACCTATCGGATATACTCGGTCAATCGGTGGTCTAGGGCGACTTGAACCGTCAACCTTTAGTGTATACCTAGACAATAGGAGTCACACAATTGCTTCTCTAGCATCGTTGGTCCTTTGTTGCGCCCATTTTGGCCGTGGGACACCTACCTGGTTCTGCGAGTGTTGTTCGAGAATCGGCCTTTAAAAAATTCTCATAGAAGCGGCCCTCACTTCACACTCACATAGGTGATTTCTTGTGACGTAACTCACTATACATCATCTGAACACAACAGATTTAAGAAATCATTAAAAGCCTAAGTGCTTACCCTCATAAATACACTGTCTTGTCTAGGAATGAGTATGAGTTTAAAACTCCACAGTGTTTGGGCAGTCGACCATCACTTAGTTGTCTCTTTGAACCTAGTTCATGGGATCTCCACTCTTCTAGGTAGAAGAGTAGTTGTCTTACGGTATCATGTCTACGACGTACGTGTCTAGACTTAC